>SNQJ01S0061925.1:0-14112 GCA_010110895.2 Picea sitchensis | reverse complement strand
AGTAGTGGAACTGTGCCTTTAAACAGCCCGAGACTACTGATACGGCTCAGAATGTGTCGCAAGAGTGGAACTGTGCCTTTAAATATCCCGAGACTCTTGATACGGCACTGGATTCCTTCCACCGAATTACACACAGACATACATACTAAGCTGCAAGAGGAGTCTAAATCCCGCCTGACACGGCAGACTCCCCAACACAACCACCAAGTACTTACAAGACCAGGGACAACAATAAGCATGACGCAAAGCATTTTTCTAAAATGAACATAATGAGCAACGACATCCACACCCCAAAGGTAAACCCCCGATGTTACATTCTCCTCATCAACTTGCCCTTTCTACCCGTTTATTACCAGCCATTCTAATAACCTAACACCATAGCAATGCAAATTAGACATGTCATCAACACTTCAATTAAACGAAGATCATCCTTGCAATTTAAACTCCATCATGAATATTTCAAGTAAGCAATTATTAATATTGCGATTGGCCTCATTATTAACCTGCTAAGTAAGCAAGTATTAATCTTGCAATTTAACTAGTGTTACCACGGCAACTATGCAAATATTAATATTGCAGTGAAGCATTTATCTTTAGCACTGTCAAGTAACCACATTATCCCTGCAATTTAACCAAGTACCAACGTAGCACTTTAACCCATATTAAGGTTGCGAATCAACCCCCATCATTGCCCTGGCAGATTAACAATCTTATTATTGCAAAATAAACTATTAGTACCAAGGCAATAAACAACTATTTATTTTGCGAATCAACACATTATTGCCCCGGCACATTAACATTCCTACTATTGCAAATTAATCGAGTAAACCGAGGAAATAAGACAAATACTAATTGTGCGAATTAACCATTACTACTATTACCATTTGAACAATGTTACCAAGCAAATAAGCAATCATTAAAATGGTGGTTCCACAATATTAATATTACTAATTTATATCAATGCGCACAATTTAAACAATATGACATTGCCGACAACACGAGTACTTAATGCACATTAACAATTATTAATAATTCACTTCAACCACATTATTAACATCGCAATTTAAACAATTATCATTCTTGTAATTTATCAAGGGTTACCACGGCAATCAAGTAATTTAAACCATCATGTTACATTTTCCTAGCTATACCATTACAACATGTAAAATGAAAGGGGTTTAAATAACATCATTTAAAAGAAGCCCTATATAAAGATAATTAAATGGCCACCTCTAGCATATCAATATTTAAGGGAACAAGGTGTCATCATAATAAGGAACCACAAGCATACAGTTAGCTTCCTATGGCAATGGACACTACCATCACCTATTTAAGGATGGCAAAGTAAAGACAACCATACTAAAATGTCAAGTAATTTAAGGAGGACATTTATTGGAAAAAGATCAAGAATAAAAACGTTAGAAAGTCAATAATTAAAACCAATATTTTTTATTGCAAATTATACAAGTAACGCCAAGGCAATTAAGAATCCACCATCCTTATTAATCTTGCAAGTTAAACAACCTATTATTATTCCAATTAAGCAAGTAAAATCAAGTCATTTTAAATAAGTATTAATTTGGTAAATCCACCTCATCATCGCTGAAATTTACAGCCCTATCAATGCCAATTAGATGAGTATATAAAGGCATTAAAACAATTAGTACTGCATTAACGCATAAACAATTATTACGGCGAAAACAATTATTATTGCAATCAAAGCGAATACCAAGGCGTAGGGGAGTTATTACTGCATCAACGTAATGCTTATTACGGCATAATTCCTCCAGCACTAACTTTTCACTTAAATAATATAATTAATTCCATTGAACCATACATTAATACTGCATTAATTCAATTGGACCACACATTAATACTGAAAATAGCAAGCCAAGTAAGTAAAACCCTAAAATTTAATGGCAACAATATTGAACTGTCGTACAGTGCAATAACTTAAACTAGGTTGCAGTAAATTGCAGTAAATGACAGCATATTCGCCCTGCAACCAATCTTTCCATTCTAACGGCGTGATAACAGAACAATAGTGGAAAAAGGGAAGGCCGTAATAAATCAAATGCTGGAAACGTATGGTGCAGCGTGTTATTTCATGTGGCACACACCTTCCCAGACAATAGATGGACATGGCAATCATAAAACGAAATTACTCATAAATTTCATAATTAGTTTATAATCAAAATAAATAACCATAGAACAAAATTAATGAGATGAAGTGCCATAATAAATTAATTTCTGGAAAACGGATTGTACAGCGGTATTTTTTTGCTCACGCCTTTCAAAAACAAACTTTATTCATCCATTTAAAACTTAAACACTCAGCTTAATCATTCGAATATATATTACAGGCGTTGGGTAAATGGTAATGCTATTTTTATTTTTATTTTGAATAATCATTACAGCCAGTCATTCGGGCATGGCGAGGGCGTCTTTATGAGTATCACTGATTATGCATTACAGCAGTGGCGTTTGGGTAAGGGTAATACCGTTTTTATCTTTATTTTAGTTAAGCATTTTAGCCAGTTATTGGGTGTAAGGAAATGACGTCTCTATTACTGTATTTGATTAAGCATTACAGCAAAGGCGTCTGGGTATAGTATAATACTGTTTTATTATTATTTTTAAAATCGATTAAATATTACAGCAATGAAACGAATAATCCCTACCCAATTATAAAATGCCCATCACATGGTATACACGCCCAGAAATGGAACGAATAACCCTACCCCATTATAAATTGCCCAACACACGGTATACACGCCCAGAATGAAACGAATAAACCCTACACCATTATAAATTTCCCAACACATATTATACACGCCCAGAAATAAAACGAATAATCCCTACACAATTTAAAATTCCCAACATACTGTATACACGCCCAGAAATGAAACGAATAAACCCTACACCATTACAAATTTCCCAACACATATTATACACGCCCAGAAATAAAACGAATAATCCCTACACAATTTAAAATGCCCAACATACTGTGTACACGCCCAGAAATGAAACGAATAAACCCTACACCATTACAAATTTCCCAACACATATTATACACGCCCATAAATAAAACGAATAATCCCATGGAGAGAAACAATGCCCCCAACAAGAAAATGAAGACCACTGGAAATCGCCCTCTTTAAAATGAAACCCCCCACAGAGAAGAATATGCCCAAGGTACAAAAACGAAAACCCACTGGGAGAAAGAGCAACGCCCCAGAAACATCAACACATACATAATTCACATTATATCCATTCTATAATGTGCCCAGAAGTGAAACGAATAACACTACACTCCATTACAAAATTCCCAAATACATATTATTAGCTACGCCCAGAATAAAACGAATCCCTACACAATTTAAAATGCCCATCATAATGTATACACGCCCAGAAATGAAACCAATAAACCCTACACCATTATGAATTTCCCAACACATCTAATCGAACGCCCAGGCTCAATAAATCGCCTAAGGTAAGAGAGCAAATCTACGGCAGCCCAGGTGGAAAGAAGATTACCCACTGACAAAAACACCCATGACAGATTTATATGCCAACCAACATTCTCATTACTCCGCGTTCAACAAATCTCAGTATATTTTAAAACGCCCAACAAAAACAACGCCTTCAGCCCAAGAAAAAACCCACGGAATGGCAAAAACGAATTAATATAAACCCAAACAGTTTAGTAACCCTAAAATTGAACCATTGTAAAAACGAGACCTTTAGGAAATACCCCTCCCCCTTTTTCTTGTAGAGTTAAAGGACGAGGAATCAATAGTTCACAACAATACAACCATACTTACCGCAGTAAATCACTTATGCACTCTACTCTACTAGTTCAAAGAATATTACCTGTCTTATTTGTTGGCAAGCATCGGTTCCGACGCCCACCGCCTCGCCTAAGCCGCTCTCGCTCCCGGCTGGTTTAATTTCAACGAGAGCTCTCATTCTAAGATTCTCCTACCTAACGCCACTTAGGTACTTTTCTCAAATTTCCGAATGCGAAGGGGCCATTACTAATAACCAGAGAGTCATCGCTCCTCAAATTACCCTGTATCGAAGCACATCAAAAATGCTACTGAGGCTTCCCAACTCCTACTAGAAAATCACTCAGTCTCCTCTCAAAGATAGCAATGCAACTCCCCAAAAAGCCCTTCCTTTCCCTTTCTCCCATCCCTTTATCCCCCCAAACCCTAAATCTCTTTTCACTTAGGTTTTCCCCTCTTTTCCCTTTTGACTTTCCTCAAATTTTTATTTAATTCGCTTCAGATATTCCATTTGATTTTTATTTTTTTATTTTGAAAGTTTAAGGCATGTATGGCCATTTCATTTATATTTATTTATTTATCCCCTTTTATTATTTATTTATTTATTTATTTCCCCCACTTTCATTTTATTAGTTTATATATTTAATTTTATTTCCCTTTTCCCATGCTTAACTCGATTGGTTTATAGTTTGTATATACAAAATATACATATTATATTTTCATCCCTTTTTTTTTATAAATAAAACCGCATATATCAATTTATTGGCCATTAATGACCAGATTTTCAGATCAAAGAGAGATTTGCCAAGGCAAACCAAAGATAGGGGAAGCAAATGTTTTGCATAAAAATGAATATGAGGATTTTACGAGAGGACTACAGGTGGTAGGCGTGAACTAGGCGCAGTAAGCATGGAGACCTAACATCGGAGATCCAGCGATGGAGGTCGGGCTTATTTTGGCAGACACGGATTGGCTGTGTCGCGATGGTCCTGAGGTTTGCTTTTCCTTTTTTGAATTTTCAAATTTTGTTAAGGCCACACTAAATCCCCGCTTCTTGTGGAAGGGTCTTAGGCCAGGGTCAGATTCCTGGCCAGGCTAATTTACTGGTTAAGGGTAAGGCTTAAGGTTCTATTCAGGTGCAGAAGACTTAGAGCTAACTAGGCCAACTCCATTATCCACCCTTACCGAGGCGTGCCCTTCAGGTCGCACTACGCGCTCCAAGGGTGACACTACCGAGCCCTCTTTTGGCGACGCGTTCTTCGTGATGCACCACGCAGTTCCAAGGGTGCCACTCTCAATACTCAATTTATTCTCAGGCGACGTGCTCTCTCGTGATGCACTACGTGTCTAAGGGTGCCACTCACACCTGAATCGACAGGACTTTATAACCCCTGGAGTCATCACTCCGTCGGGTGAATCTTGTGGGAGACTCATGGCTCTAAGGAATAAGGCCCCCGCCTTATTGGCGCCCCTTAGAATCATCGTGGAGCTGACTGCTTGGGGCCGGGTTCTCACAAGATCGCGGGTCCTCTCGAACTAGGTAATCGTTAACTCCAAGGCTTCGAGCCACGGTAGAGGTTAGCAGGAGGGCAGGGTCAGCGGTTCACCTCTCCCTCAACCTCTGCAATTGTGTGTGGCCCCTTTACTCCATATGTGAGCTGCTTCCGCAAGCTATCACGCCTCCAGACCAATAATCATGTCGTAAGTCCGTGATCACTCTCTTGCAGGCAAGTGTCCTCAAAATAATAAGTGGTCTCTCAAGCAGCGCCGTGAGCGATTTTACATACACCCGCTCTTGGTCTGAACTTTGTCCCGAATTTTCTCATTATAATGCAAAAATAAAGTGTCATGAAGATTTACAAGTCTATACATCGCATTAAAATGGAAATCAGCCGGATGATAATATCTCAAGGCTCTCCCGTGTGTCGCCGAAAGGTGGACTACAACTGCCCCATCGACCTTTGACTCGTCTATCGCTCGACGCTCAGAATCAATAACGCGATGATCTAATATGCGATCGCTCACCATGAGCGCCCTCGTCCGGAGCAATTCGCAAAGAACTTCCGTGTCAATAACATGTGATCACTACATAATGTCTCAAAACGTATACATGAAAAACATCGTGTATACCATGAATCAGGTAAGGCTAATCGATAGGCCACGGCCCCTTTCTTCCACAATCTCGAAGGTCCCATCAACCTAGGAGAGAGTTTAGCCTTTTTCCAAACTTGATCGAACTCTATGCGGTTTTACCCGCAAGAAAAGACTCGGACACGACTCAGAGCTACTTGCCGACGGCATGACGCAAGATAACTTTTCACGATTCATGCTTCTTTAACTTCCTTTGGTCTTATGGATTGCATCTTCGCTTCCATTTCTTGGATCGATTTTGGTCCCACTAGGACCCTATATTCTATTTGATCCCAACTCAAAGGTGTCCAGAATGGTCACCCATAAAGAAATCAAAAGGCACCATCCTTATGGTGCTTTGATAATCATACAAGCTTAACTTCTCTACTAGAGTCAATAATTCCTCCCAACGCTTTGTTGGTCCATCACGTATATACGCAACATGTCTTCCAAGGTTTGGTTCGTGACACCAATCATTCGTCTGCCTTCAAGGTGATACGCAGCATTAAAGTTAAGCCGGGTTCCTAAGGCCTCTTGGAAACTCGCCCAAAATCGTCTAGTAAACACCGATCCTTGATCGGATATAATCTTTTAGGCACGCCATGTTTCACACCCGGCTGATGAAACTCTCGCTATACAAAGCCCGATACGCCGTATTTATTGTGAATAGTGAGCACTTTTCTGCTAAAGTGTCTACTACAAAATCGAAATATGCCCTCGGCCGGAAATCCAACACAAAATCCATTGATATAATCTCCATTTCGGACGAATGGTATGTGGTTGAAGTAATCCGGCCAGATGTCTAGAGTGTCAAAAATTGGAGACTGAACATAGACATCTAGCAACAAAGTTGACTACGTCGGCCTCCATTCCCTTCCAGAAGAACAAAAGCTTAAGATATGCCTTCATCTTAGTGACTCATGAATGACCCATGTATGCTACTCGATGCACTTCACTTAAAATCAAACTTCTAAATTCATCGTTAGGAAGTACATAAATCTGACCTCTAAACCTCAATAAACCGCCGCTATCAAGTGAATATCCCTCATAACACAATGATGGTACCATGATTGTGTTTTTGTCCGATAAAAATCCTTGACTTCTATGTACTAGCCATCATCACTCAGAGAGGGTGAGAATCTTCTCGCGAGGATTTGTCCGAAGCGCAGAAAATCGAAAAGATGCGCGGCCTCCTACTCAAGGCATCCACCACTCGTTTCACTGTTCCCTTTATATAAGTAACTTCAAAATCATATTCGCTAAGTAATTCGGACTAACGCCGTTGTCGCGCTCGTGTCGCTTTGTGTAAAAATGCGTTGTAGTCCACAATGATCAATCTTTTAATTCAAATTTCGTCTAATAAGGTAGTGTCTCCAAACCTTTCAAGGCATATACTATGGCTAATAACCCCAAATCGTCCGTCGCGTAGTTCTCCTCTCATGCCTTCTCAGTGTTCTCAAAATGTAAGCAATCACTGTCCTTCTTGCATCAAGATTCGCCAGAACCTTCCTTGGAGGCGCCATCGCGATACCGTTAGAAGTTTGCGCCCATGTCGTGGACCTTTAGTATCGGCGCAGCTTGTCAACAATCCTCTTAAGCCTCCAAATGCTTCCAAGATTCGTCTAAACAAACTTTGTTTTTTCTTTTCCTCCGTAATTCCGCGGATCGGATTTTGCTATCTTCGAAAGTCTCTCACAAACCGTTTCATAGTATCCCTAATCCCATAAAACTACGACTCGCGATATTCACAGAGGCACATATCTATAATAGTCAACTCATCGATTCATCGACGATATCTCACGGAGATGACGCACCCTAAGTAGTGAATTTTGATTGCAAAAAGAGATTGACAACTTCCTACAGGTTCTCAAACATTGTAGACACAGGAACTGTATGCAGTAAGGCGGGGAGACTTAACACCGGGCTTTTTAGGTGGTAAGGTGAACTAGGGCGAAAGTATATGGGAGACTTAACACCGGAGATCCAAAGCATGGATACGCTTTATTAAGTAGACACTGACATGAAGGCATGAACCGAGGTTTGTTTTCTTCTTTTTTTTGAATTTTCAAATATATGCTTACACTAAATCCCCGGCTTCTAGTTGGGTTCAGGTTTAGGGTTTGACTCGAAGCTAGCTAATTTTATTGGTTAAGGTAGCGCTTAAGGCTCTTTATTCAAAATAAGACTTAGAGATAACTAGGCCGACTCCATTATCCACCCTTTACCGCTGACAGGTGCCTTCAAAGTCGTTAATTAATGCATGCCTAAGGGCGCCACTCATTCGACTTCTTTGGCGACGCGTTCTTCGTGATGCACCACGGCTCCAAGCGGTGCCACTCAATTAAATTTCTTTCTCTCAGGCGACGTGTTCTTCGTGATGCACTACGCTCCAAGGCATTTACTCAGCCGGACTTAACCGACAGATCTTCTATAACCCCTCGATCAACATCTGCCAGTGAACTAGTAGGAGACTATGGGCTCTAAGGAATAAGGCCTCGGCCATTATTGCACTCCCTTTAGAATCATCATGAGCGATCGCCGCAGCTGACCTCACTTCAAGATTTGCGGGTCCTCTCGGTCCAGGGTAATCGCTAACTCCATACCGAGCTGGCGAGTTAGTATGTATGGTCAAGCAATCCACCCCTCTCAACCTTCTACATAATTGTGTATTCCCATCTATATATGTGAGTCAAGTCGGCAAGCCATCGTCAACCTACATCACCAATAATCATGCGTCGTAGTGTCGTCATCAAAATCATCAATCAAATAAAACACTGTTAATAAACATATCAACCTAAGAGCACACTCCCTGACCTACCTCGAGTCCATAGTTCTACCACCATGCCTCTCGCAGACTTTCAAAGGTCAAAACCTCGCATACTCAATCAAATCGAAGCCAATAGCACCTGCCTAATCAAATAGTAACACATCATGTCATCATTCAATCACATCATAATCAAACATAATAGGTCTAATGTCGTGTGGGTCCGTGACTTCTCATGAAAGCAAGTGTCACAACAAGTGGTCTCAGCATACCAGAGCTGATGTTACGACCTGAACTTTGTGCGATGCAAATGCCCCTTTTGGGTGATGTACTATAGGTTGTGGAGGCCTTGTTAATGCTCCACTTCGATATGCCCCTTTGCGACATATACGCCTCTTTACCAAGCATCGTAATATTTGGACGGTAGATTGGTATAATCTTGGTGCATGTGCAAGAAAAACTCACAAAAATGTCTTGCAAAATAGTGGAACCTCATCGTTCCACTAAAATTTCACATATGCAACCAAAAATCTGTTATACAAATGTCCCGACAGCGGGGGTGCTTAAGATATTGCACCTTCAATATTTTTCGTTTTGGACCTCTTTGAAATTGAACATGGAGATGGCGCATTCTTTTGAAACTCTACTTTTTATCGTATCCCATTTATCAGCACCCATCAATTTAACTTCGGCACTCATTAGATCACAAAACTCGCCGCTGGTTGGCCCCATTCTTCCGATATGCATCCATAAATCTTTTCTAAAGGAATGAAAAACAATTTGCAAAATTTGTTTTCTTTCCAAAGGAAGTTCCACACGCTGCCATTTTCCAACCCTTTTTAACACCTGAGCATCACCCAAGCGTCATTGCTTCTGTAATACCTTCCCGTGAAATTAACGCCAACTTCCGGCTGATATGTGGATGTTGGCGTGTGATCTTATGTTTCTTCATAACGCCGCCTCCTAAATCCACCTTCACTTCCTCTGCACCGAGATTTGAATCTTTGTGACAACCACTCTCATTGTCACCCCTTGTCAAAATTGTTTGCCTACACACACATTTGAAAGTAACTTCAAGATTTAACCTCACATAAATTTAAATACAACAAATTCAAAATAAACAAAATTTATGAAACTTACCAAAAATGTTCTCTAGTCCAGAGCTATTCCCATATCTCAGTGTAGGAGTGTTGATGTGTAACCTATCTAAGAAGGTTGCATCCAACACGGTTTGAGCAGTTCAGAGGTTGATTCATTTATGCATCCATTGAAACTTCCTATCCGACTAGATTGTTTGTGCTCACTCGGAGTCTCGGTTGAAGAAGGATTTATTGTTCTTCATTCTTGAGAATGCCTAGAGCGTTTTCTAGGAATGTTTGCATAATCTCGTTTTGACATCACTCCTCAACATCTATCCACAATGTAGAGTTTTTCAAAACTAAAGATGTACACAAGTTCAACCAATTAAAAACACGTGAGATAAATCAAAGTTTTAAACAATCAAGACAAAGAGGTACTTGCTCATTAAAAGGCACAAATCAAGTCATTCATCCATGAATCAACCAACTAAAAGATAAGTAAGGAATAGACAAATGTGGTAGATTATTATCTTTCACTCGTCATCCATGCACATAAAATTATGGAATTTGAATCTATAGGTATTTAAACACCTATAGATCTAATCACACTGGGCTCCTGCCATCTCACACAGTGGCACGATGTCTAAAGGGATAAGTAATGTAAGATAAAACCCACAAACTTTTCTACAATAATAAAACCCACATAAGTCAATAATGTAAATCATATTAATTCACAAAGGACTCCGCCCATTCATCTAGGAGGTTTATCATTCACAATCCACATCAAAGAAAAAGACGCAAAAAAACTAAACATTCATCCATGAACCAATTTGGCCAAGATTTTGGTGTCTTGGATTGCTTGGCTAATGTTGAGGTGAGCCCATTCTTAATATTATCTCCATGCTCTTTAATCCTTATTTGAAATGGTCACCCAGTTTCCCTGATGTAGTTAGTTTATTATACCACGTTTAAATTATTTAATTTAAACATGTTATATTAATTATTTTAATTTAATTCTATATTTTTAATACCCCAACCTAAAGTATAAATAGAACCCCTACCCTCACATTACACCTTTATTTTGTCTCTAGAGTGAGCAGATCCTCTCTTTGCTACAACCTTCTTGATTTTCTCTCTACAGTTGAGCCTCCTTGCTGCTATCCTCTAGATTTTTGTTGGAATCTCCTTGTTGTTTAATTCTCTCTTTGGATTTTTTTTTCTCTGCTATTCTCCTTAATACACTTCTATATATTTTTCTATTGTAGAGGGTGCTGGGACTGCTGTGGATTTCCTGTGTGGGGTTAATGTGTACTAGCCCCCTCCTCTTGTTGTTGTATGGTCACTGTAGGGTGCGGCCTCCTATCTTTTGTTGTGTTGAGTCTATAGGGTACGGCCCCTCCATTTCTGCTGTGGTGAGCCTATAAGGTGCAACCCCTTTTTCTTGCTGTGGTGAGCCTATAGGGTACACCACCTCCATTCTCTACTATGGTGGAGCATATAGAGTGCCTCTTACCGCTTTGCTGTAGCAAGGGCTTCATCTTAATGCCTTTTCTCTATGTAGGGTTTGGATGATTTAAGCCTCCTTTGTTTGAGGGTTTTTCTATGTGAAGTCTCTTTGGTTCTATCCCTTTGGTGGCAAGAAAGTTTTCATCTCTTGAAAGAGATCCAACCTATATGGTGGATCTATGACGCAGACTTTACCTGAGCATAATTAAAAATGGTTCTTCATCTCTTTGTTGGTCGTGATCTCTTCAGAGGCAAGGTTTCAGGACAAGGTAATTTATCTATTCATCATCTTCAGATCTGAATTTTGTTTTTGAGTTCTATACAGTTTGATCTATCTAGATCTAGGTATCAACATTGATAGTTATTAGATCAAACGACATATTGAGTTTACTTGTCTATTTTTGTGGTTATATGATCTATTGTTCTGATTAGATATGTAGATTGAGTTTAGATCCGCATCAGGGGTATTATTTCCTATTCCAAGATATAGATCTGAACCAGGATCTCTAGATCTACTCTTACAACTTTTTTAAATAAATTTGTTTTAGATCCGAGTACCTATATTCTCTTTGTTTCACAATCTAGATTAATTTTTTTGAACTTATGCTCTAACTATTATACTCACTAAAATTCAAAATACACTACTGTTATGCTTCTTTACCCAGCCTCAATTCTAACACTCTATGAAGAATTTTGTTAACTAGAAGGCAGGGATAAAATGTTATTTCTAATAAAAACCCATATCATATGGGTTTCATTAGAAAATGTTTCTACTAGGAGTGGATATATCACTAGTGTTATGTCACATGGCCCTCATAACATTTTGTTTCCTCACATAGTTCCTAACATGTTTAAATCTGGCTAGAAAAGCATGTAGCCTAGCTAGGTGGCCTCCTCAAGAATTGTGCACATCATTTTCTCGAAAACACCATATCCGGGGGAGCCAAAGAGAATATTAAAACCCTCTTCAAAATTTATAAAAATGTTAAACAATTATTTTGGACCACCAAGGACAAGTTGGACCCGATGATGGGCCCATGAGGTTGCCAAATTCCCTTCTCCTATGGAAAATCATATATTGGTCAAAGTACTGGAACATTTAAAGATAGGATCAATGAACAAATCACTAAAACTACCCATAATTGCATATATAAATATTCTATTGTTGAGCACTCCTTTGATTCTAAACACCTCATTTGTTTCGAACAAACAAATTTTTTTCTTAAACAACCCACTACACTCACACATCATTTGGGAGGTTTCAAAATTGAAAAACACCTAAAAAATTTTAATCGAGAAGATGGCTATGGACTAGGCCATTCTTGGAAACCTATTATTCATCGCCTTGAACATGAAACCTAATTTAGGTAGTTTTTCTCTCTTTCTTTAACTCCTAGTTCAAAATATATTTAACCTCTCTTGTTATTCATCCTTTTGCAATTAACCCTTTTGGGATTACTCTCCTTTTTCTTAGGTATTTTAGAATTGATTTTGTCCCCTTCCCTTTTATTCATTTTCAATTTGAATTTTAATTATTTTTTACTTTTAATAACAAATTTCTTCACATCTTAACCACTAATTGAATAATTAAATAATTTATCACTTTATCATTTGACTTTATTCCTTTCATCAATATTCTTATCCTATTTATTCTAATATCTTTGAACTCCTTCCCCATTCTTTACCTTCACTGGTCCCTCGCTGATGGGTGGATTGTTCACCCTTTAACTTTTTCTAATCCAAAAGTGAAGGACCAACTAGAAGGAGGTTGCTAGTGATTGGTGAATTTCCTACCAATGAAACAATAGATTGAAGGGTATGCCCAAGAAAAATGGAGTAAACTATGGTTTCCATGGATAATGTGCATATCTCCTTAAAGCTGATATTTGTATAATTATTGCTTGCACTCAAAAGATTATGCTCAATCATAGCACGATCTATACAAATTGGGTTGTTTGATAGATTGTGTTTTCAAGGGTTTGAGTTCTCATAAAATACATAATTTTTTTTCTTCTAAGAATATTGTCTAGGAAAATACTCCTGCAATGTTGGGTAGTTATTCAATTAGTAATATCTCTCATCCTTGTAACATATAGAAGTTATGTTGTAGCATTATAGCTCAACCATAGTAATAATAGTGCATGTTAAACTAACAATACATGCTTGTTTGAGTGCATCCTCATCAATCCAGTTGTATACAAGTTGGTGGTTTTAAATCCATGATATCTCATATGAGTGAGGTGCAACTTCTAGAATTGTTGTTTCATATCCAAAATCTGCGCATAACAAACCTTATAGTCTATAGTTAATTATTTGGCATGGCTACTTTGCAAAAATAACATTGTTATTCTAAAAAATATGTGTGTATTATCAACAACATCATCGTCTAGGTATCACCAAGCCATTTGAACAAATGTTGCGAATTCAAATATATCAACAAGCTTCATGATGCAAGAAACTAGGTCATTCTCATTGATCATTTGATGAATTTTAGATCATTGTTGTTCGACAAGATTTTCCCTATTGATTGATATCTTTTCTTTAAAGTAAAAAACCCTAGGTTGAATTGAGGAAAACTCATAGTGGGCAATATCCTTATGATCCTTGTGCGCTAACTATGCGAACTCCTACACAAATATTTGTATAAACTACCAAGAAGCCACCGATAGCATATCGGTAGACACCATATGATCAATGAAATCCTTCGCATTTTGGACATTAGTGACAAAGAAAATGGAGGCAAGAATAATTTGGTATTTCTCTACTTGTTTCCTAGGACCAATAATGATGGCTAGTAGGAAAGGAATATGGCATGTAATATTATATCCTAGCACTTTTGTAGGAG
>SNQJ01S0061924.1:41661-62440 GCA_010110895.2 Picea sitchensis | reverse complement strand
TTCAGGGATGGAACTTTTGTTGGAACAAGGGGACAATCCCTGGCCAGAAGCCTGTGTTTATGACACTGTAAGCACTGAAAGGGAATCTGTTCTATGTCAATACTTTGAGTTCATTCTCAAAACTAATCTGTTCTATGTCAATAGTTTGAGTTAATTCTCGGTTTTGATACACAAGAACAACTGATTCTGGGAAGGGACGCGACAATTCATCTGAACACAAACTCGAGCATTATTACATAAACTTGATAATAATGATCCGTTATTTACTGTAGCATGGGTTTTAACTGAGTGCCGGGCGTTCTTTCTTTTATTTTTTTCCTATGCCTGGGTTGGGTTTGAACTAGTTTTAACTGCGTGCGCCCGGTTTTAACGCCGATACCTATCGGCTTTCACCAGCCTACTTTGCGGCTGTGCTAGTAAGTACATAAGCGGCTGTGCTAGTAAGTACATAATTTTGTTCGAGTGGTATGCGCCGACACAGCTAAGTAGTGTGCCCATTACTTTTTCTTTCCAAAACACTATTTGGAAGAGAGTACAATCAAAGCAATAGAAGAGCTTGACCGACATCTTTATGTGAACGGTCAAAAAGCTGTGTGCAGTATCCTCACATGCAAACCAACGGAATTGATAAAGTAGGGCCAGCTTCAAAGATCGCCTATCAGTCCTCAAGTTGAGAAAAAATACTACGAAGAATTCACTCGAGCATTATTACATAAACCTGATAATAATGATCCATTATTTACTGTAGCATGGGTTTTAACTGAGTGCCGGGCGTTCTTTCTTTTATTTTTTTCCTATGCCTTGGGTTGGTTTGAACTAGTTTTAACTGCGTGCGCCCGGTTTTAACGCCGATACCTATCGGCGTTCACCAGCCTACTTTGCGGCTGTGCTAATAAGTACATAAGCGGCTGTGCTAGTAAGTACATAATTTTGTTCGAGTGGTATGAGAAATCTTAATAAAAGCGCCGACACAGCTAAGTAGTATGCCCATTACTTTTTCTTTCCAAAACACTATTTGGAAGAGAGTACAATCAAAGCAATAGAATAGCTTGACCGACATCTTTATGTGAACGGTCAAAAAGCTGTGTGCAGTATCCTCACATGCAAACCAACGGAATTGATAAAGTAGGGCCAGCTTCAAAGATCGCCTATCAGTCCTCAAGTTGAGAAAAAATACTACGAAGAATTCCTTGTGCGCATAAAGCAGGTCAATGGACCCCTCAACTTTCCAAGTGGAATCAATCCAATTATACATTTCCTAAGGCCATACACCTATAAATCGATAGATTAAAGCATGACTCCTCGTAAAATAGGTCGTGTGCGATGAGTTCATGGAGATGATAATTCTGGGCTTTTGATCGATTTGGGAAAAGCAAACGGTGGGTTTCAAAGGGCTCGTAGATGAATTCAGTGCAATGCCAAGTTGTTTAGAAACATGCTTCGTATTAGCGAGGACTGCCCTTCATAATGTTAATCCAAAAGGGATTGATGCTTTATTAAAATGGGGTTCATGTTATTAGGTATCTGTATACAGTCTGAGCGGGTCTTAATGGTTAAGAACATGTGTTTCTTCTAAAGAAGTTATAGGTTCAAATCTAGAGGGGTGTAGGGTATGTGTACCTCCATAAACTTTACTAGTAGTCTCATACACCAATTTGATACAGGATATCGGAAGCGCATCCATGAATAAAATTGTTGTTGAACTGATTTTATAGAAAAAATATAAATAAAATTGTTGTTGAACTGATTTATAAAAAGAAGTTTTTGTGTTGTAGACGAATTCAATACAATGCCTGGTTGTTTAGGAACATGCTTCTTAGGGCCTGCCCTTGTTAATAACATCTCGGAAGGGATTGATGCCTTATTAAAATGGAGTTCATGGTAGGATGTTATTAATATTATTGATTATTTTATTAAGCATAACATAAAAAGAAGTATAAAGAAGTATTTATGTTGTAAAAGCAATTATAAAATATATAGATATTAAACATATTTAGTTGAGTAATGAATATTTTTAGAAATAATTAAGGAAAAAAGTGAACAAATTCATAGCATCACATCATTGACTATTTTAAAGTTGCCAAGAAATAGCCCTTGAAAGCCTATGCTGCATTGACAAACTCTAATTCCTCTTCTATAACAAAGATAACAAAAGGATTTGATATGTTGCAAAGACAAGGTTTCTAATTCCTCTTCTATAACAAAGATAACAAAAGGATTTGATATGTTGCAAAGACAAGGTTATACGTATAAACTAGGTCTAGGGACAAAGAATAATAATTATGCATAAGCTCACATAGTGGTTTTTGAGCTACTTTAACTCTTCAAGGCTGGGATCTAAAATTGTTAGTCTTTACTCACTCAAAGCTTTTCCTCAAGAAAGAGAGTGTTTCGAAATATGCAATCCTCGGAGATCAAGATTCAAAACAAATTTATTGAATATTATTGTAACACCATATTGTTTCTGTAAGGCCTTTGAACCATTGCAATATACATTTTTTTATGTTCAGTAGTGGACTAATAACTTCTCTCTGCAAAATGCTGTAAACGTTTCTGGTCAGATGGTGCATTGTAATAGCATTTTTTTTATGTTCAGTAGTGGACTAATAACTTCTCTCTGCACAATGCTGTAAATACTTGGTCAAGATGGTGCAAGTGATTCCTTCCAAGATGGTGCAAGTGATTCCTTCATGCTTGTTGAATGTAACAATGTCATCCAAATACAACCACAAATAAGTCATGATATGGTCTTACCACTGTGCTCACTCCAATGAATTTTATAGGGGCATTAGTAAATAGGGGCATTAGTAAGACTAAACACCATAATCAACCATCCAAACAATCCTCGGTCACTGTGCTCACTCCAATGAATTTTATAGGGGCATTAGTAAGACTAAACACCATAATCAACCATCCAAACAATCCTCGGTGTGTGATATGGTCTTACCACTGTGCTCACTCCAATGAATTTTATAGGGGCATTAATAAGACTAAACACCATAATCAACCATCCAAACAATCCTCGGTCACTGTGCTCACTCCAATGAATTTTATAGGGGCATTAGTAAGACTAAACACCATAATCAACCATCCAAACAATCCTCGGTGTGTTTAAAGGTTGTCTTCCACATTTCTTCTGGCTTGATATAGATATGATGATAACCATACTTTATATCCATATTACTATAAACTTCACTCCTTGGAGTTAATATAGTAGGTCATTAATGCACGACAATGGATATCCGACTTTAATGGTAATTTGGTAATTTTGTGAAGAAGATGATAATCCACACACATTCTCCATGTAATCGCATTTCTTTGCAACCAACACAATCTCTACTCTACATGGTGACAAGTTGGGGTAGGTATGTCTTTTATCCAATAGTTCTTGGATTGACCTCCTAATCTCTTCATTCTCTAACAATGAAGTTCAATGCAACACCTTGTTGGGAAGAACAACTCTCTATTGCATGTCTATTGTGTGTCTGGTTGTGCAACTAGGAGTCATGCCTCACCATTCTTGAACAATGTTTTGTAAGCTAACCGCCTGTAAATTTCTATTCACAAAAAAATATTTACATCTATCATGCAACTGGTCTGCCACCCAGGAAACCAGGCTAGCTCCAATGAAGCCAACATCCTTGAGTCATTTCCATAGAGTTTTCCCGATATAACCCGATTCTAAAAAACAAATTACAAAGATATGAGAATTTGGCCTGCCATATATCATATTTAGTAACAAAATTATAGAGGTATATAAAAGATTATGTCTTCGTGGGTGAGAGAGAGAAGCATACTGGTCTATACTAGCAGAATTGCTTGTGAGAACCAAAATCAAAATTGAAAATGAGAGCATTAGAGATAGTGAGGGGTGGATGTCGAGAGGTTTCATGAACCTGGGGCTAATCATCTCGTGGCTCGTTCAGGTCCAGGCCAATCGTGCGCTCAACAAGGAGGGCAATTTTCTAGTCGATTGCTCGAATTTGCAACTGGAGGTACTCTATTTCAAGGAGAATCTCACCAAATGCCACGCTTCGTTTCGCAATCACTTTTCCCATCAGGGTTTTGACATGCCAAGACAAAGTTGATGGTCCCTTGATACTTGGTCTCCTAGAGTGGAGGTGGCCCATATTTGAATCCATCCTGTGAATTCCCTTTGTCCATAGCTTCCTTAATTAATTGTGTCAAGGCTTTGAGACGCTACTTCCACTTCGACATTAGTTCCAAATGACTTGGTCCTAGGGGGTGAGCGAGGACGACGGCTGAATTGGTGGACAGAAAGAGATGGAGTGGAGGACGGAGGAAGGATAATGGATGGAAGGAAGGAATGAAAGGAATGGAGGAGGAAGGAAATGGAAGGAATGGAGAAGGAGGATGGAATGGATGGATGGATGGAGGAAAGAGAGAGACGGAGGAAATGGATGGATGGATGGAAAGGATGGATGGACGGATTGAAGGAAGGAATGGAATGGAGGAAGGAAAGGAAGGATGGATGGATGGAGGAATGGACGGAAGGAAGGATGGATGATGGATGGATGGAGGAACCGGAAAGGAATGGCCGGATGGAAAGGATGGAATGGACGGAAGGACGGAGAGGAAGGAAGGAATGGAGGAATGGATGGATGGAGGACGGACAGAAAGGACGGACAATGGATGGAATGGATGGATGGATGGATGGAGGACGGATGGATGGAACGGACGGACATGAAAATGGATGGATGGAAGGAATGGAGTGGATGGAAGGAAAGGATGGACGGAATGGACGGATGGAATGGACGGAGGATGGAATGGAGGAAAAGGAGGAAGGAATGGAGGAAATGAAAGGGATGGAGGGATGGATGGACGGAGGAAAAGGAAAGGAAGGAAATGGATGGAATGGATGGATGGAAGGAAGGGATGGATGGATGGATGGATGGATGGAAGGAATGGAATGGATGGATGGAATGGAATGGATGGAAATGGAATGGGTGTCCGTGAGTTGGAGGGATTTACATCTCTGCTTTATTCCCCTTTCAGCCCGGTCACCCCATGATGTACTCAGATAGTCTCTTTAATATCTTTAGGATTTGAGTCCATACTCGGGTTTTGTTTCTATGCTCATTTTTAAAGATTCGCCTATTACGCTCTTTCTAGATTTCCCAAAGTAGCAACCCTGGGAAAAATTGCCAAGCTTTGTTAAGGATCTGGTTGGAGAAGGCTTCTGAGCATCAGATTTCAATTGTTTTTGCAGTACTGGAATAGTCTCTGTTAGATTTTCAGAAGAGGGTTGCACCTTTATCCCATAACTCAAAAGATATTGGGCAGTAGTTTAGGAGGTGGCCGAAAGTTTCTCCTTCCTTTTGGCATAAGGGACAAATCCTAGGACAGACAAAACCTCTTTTGAGGAGTTATCCCATTTGAGGATTCTGTTGTTTATTAGCAACCATAAGGAGAGGGAGACCTTTGGCCAATGTTTTTGCTGCCAAATCTTCTTCCATATTGCTTTCTGAGGTGGATTTCGTTGATTTGTTATGAGGTTATATGCTTCTTTAAGGTTAAAATTTCCTTTTGGCTTATAACCCCAACACAACTTGNAGAGGGAGACCTTTGGCCAATGTTTTTGCTGCCAAATCTTCTTCCATATTGCTTTCTGAGGTGGATTTCGTTGATTTGTTATGAGGTTATATGCTTCTTTAAGGTTAAAATTTCCTTTTGGCTTATAACCCCAACACAACTTGTTTGGGTCATTTTGGTTTTGTATTTTTCTGGCTGATTGTTCCTTGCCAGAAATCCTCCCAATCAAGGTTTGGAGGTAGAGGTAGCCATTTGTCTTTTCTATCCAGGAGCACAATTTATGGGTTGGCAAGCTTTTGTTCTAGTATTGAGCGACCCATTGCCTTCCATGATTGAGCATGAGTTCTTTGAGTTCTTGAAGATTCTCCTTGTCTCTCCTAGTTGGGAGTTGTTTCTAGATGTCATCCCAAAATAGCGTGTGGTGTCCATTACGTACTTCCCAGAAGCAGTGTTTTTGAATGATGTATTTGTTGTGCCAAGTAGTGTTCCATATGAGCAAGCCTCTGATGTCACCCTCCAAGTGGATTATGTTGTGATGAGTGGTGTTTGGGCTGTACTTTCTTTTCCAAATCCCCCCCCCATAAGGATTCTTTGTTTTTAATCCATTTCCACCCTGTTTTAGCACCTAAGGCAGAGCTGAGTGTGTCTGGATCTTAGAGTGCTAGACCTCCTACAAATTTGGGTTGACAGACCTGTTCTCAGTTGACTAAGGCCCACTTTTTTTCTTTTTTGGCTCCTCCCCAAAGGAAGGATTGTTGAAGATTCCACACAACCTTTAGGATAGATTTTGGGGCCTCAAGTGTTGAGAATAAGTACAATGGCATTGCCTGGAGAACCGATTTCAGGAGTACCAATCTGCTAGGGAGGTTTAGTGAACGAAAAGTCCAGTTGGCCAATTTGCGCTCTAGTTTGACGAAGAGGTCTTCCTAGGTAGAATTTTTTAGAGCATTTCCACAGGAGGAGCCCCCAAATATTTGGAGGGCAGGGAGCATCTTTGGAAGCCAATTCTAGCAATGTTAGTTTGAAAACAATGTGCGTATTGAAGAAAAAAATTGCTAGACTTACCATGGTTTATGGATGTTCCGATGGCCTCCTTGAAGTCAGTGAGAACTTGTTTGATGGCTTGAGCTTCCTTGACTGTTGGAGTTCCCATAAGCATTGTGTCATCCACAAATTGTTGATGTGATACCCGCAGGTCCTCGCCAAAAAGTCCAAGCCCGTAGAGTTTGTTGGTGGCGACTGCTGCTTTGAGAGATTTGCCCAACCCTTCTGCCATTAGGATGAAGAGAAAAGGTGAGAGGGGGTTGTCCTGTTTGATACCATGAGAAGGCGAGAAGGTTGTTGAAGGAGAGCCATTGATTAGAATCGAGAAGAAGGTCGTGGAAGTGAGAGACAAAATCCGCCTTATCTAGGAGGCTGAGAAGCCAAAGGCGAAGAGTATGCAATGGATATATTTCCAACTCAACTTGTCAAAAGCTTTGGACATGTCCAACTTTATGAGCATTCCTGTAGTTTTGGTAGATTTGAGGGAATGGATCATTTCATGTGTTAGGATGATGCCATTGAGGATTTGATGGCCTTCCACATAGCTTGTTCATTCCTCAGAGATGAGCTTGGGTAGAATAGGTTTGAACTTGTTGGCTATGACTTTGGTGATAATTTAATAGGTGACATTGTAGAGTGTGATTGGTATGAATTTACTAGGATCTTTGGCTTGGTCTTCTTTGGGTATGAGGCAAAGGAAGGTTGTATTGAGGGCTGGGAGATCGTTTGAGAAGCTTCTGGAATCCTCCACTAATTCCCATAAATCATGTTTGATGATGTGCCAACAAGCTTGAAAAAAATGTGGTGAATCTGTTTGCACCTGGGGATTTACCTTTTGTATGTCCATTACTGTCTGCTCAATTTCTTCTAGTGTTGTGGGTCATAGGATGGCTTCATTTTGGTCTGGAGTGACTAGCTTTGAGATGTTGCAGGTTATTTTGTTGATGGCTTCCGATCTGTCCTGTTGAGGTTATGTGAGTAGAGTTTGGAAATGGTTTGTCAGCTCATGCTCTCTTAACTAATTACCTTGATTGTCTTTGATCGTGGTGATTTTGTTATGGTGTCGACGTTGAATTGTGGATCGTGGTGAATTTTTTCGAATTCAGAGCATGAGATCCTAGGTGATGCTTTTGGAGAGATTGATTAGGTTTTGGGATCCCGACTAGTAGTGCTTTTGAGTGGGTGACGAGACTTCGACCATAGAAGTAGAGGACATATACTTTATCACAGGATTATCACGACGTGGGGAGTTGGTTATCCTATTGGTTGGGTCAGGTGGATATGCACATTCAATAAATGACTATATTGTAGAGTATTGTCGTCCCGGAGCAAGGAGAAGCAACAACAAATTGCCTGTAAAAGATGTAGGGGGTCTACAATTGTGCACCATCCTCTTCACGATCACTTGGGTGGCTGGTTCTATAGGTGGCCACTTGGCATCTAAGGGCCATATTCAACATTCTCTAGAGTGCCCGAACCCGACCGTGTTCGATTGGTGCTCCCGTCTGCTAGTAAACCTGAGGGACCAATTGATCAAATGCAAGATAGGTCAACATAAACAGTTTGAATATGGCTTTATCCTTGTGTCATTTTCATAGAGAGGTTCCCACAAATGAGACCCCACATCTCAACACCTTTTGGTAGGTCGAGTGAGCCCAAGATGATGAGACAAATTGACTATATGGCCCATGTTGGGGGAGGTGTGATAGAAAGCCACTATGGTCGTGATTTCTTCGATTGGTGGGACCAATAGATTATCGTGATCAAGGATTTCCCTTACAAAGGGACAAACTTTTGACATGACCCTAAGGTCGCACTACCCCCGGGGCTCAATTTGGTGATCTCGGTAAGAAAAATCACTGTGATTTTTTTTTAATTTTTTGAAATTTTAGAATGTTTTTTGAGTTTTTAGAATATGTATTTTTTTGTTATGTAGCGTAACTAACCATTACGATTTGTCATGATACAGTTGTGGGATCGACTTGACTAGCGAGAATGGCCTGTAACTTCCGCATAATCAGAGATGAGCAACAATCATATGAAGGAGATGATGACTAAGATGTTGTTGAAAGCCTCCGTGAGGTATGGAGGAGCCTCGAGGGACTAACCATGGGTGTCCCTATGATGAGGATGGATGATGTCCCTCAAAGATTACAACGACACATTGTTGGTGTACCTCATCCCTTCGTTCGATTGCTAAGGCGAGTTTCCCGTGCAATAGTGTGCTATCATGAGATGCATGTGCCTCGGGAGAATTAGATAACAATCTCCCTTCTCTTTTGTATTATGACATATTTAGTTAGTCTTACGACACACATCTAGATGTTGTATCATGATGGGCCATGTAGCCCAATTTTGTACACTACACAATTTTTGGACTTAATGATGTACTTGACTCTTTATTTATATATTCATATCGTTTGGCTATTGCATATGACTTCAAATGATGAGATTGGAATCCATGTGTTTATGTACATGCATGTTTTATGTTAATGCTTAATTAATGACAAATCCCGGTCTAACACATGCATAACTAACAAAGCAATCAACCTATGTTAAGCTCTTGGTCTCATCATGGGTGTGCTTATGACGAGGGTCGAGGAGATCTCCCTGACATATGCAATTCAAGCACCAAACATGATAAACAACAAACCGAATGAACCCACGTAAAAAACAAAAAGCACTCACACCACACGCCTAAAAATATATTATATACAAAGTACTACGCGGCTTTTGGCCTATGCATAATACTTCTTAAGATAGAGCCCATTGTGAGGCTATGGAAAAGTGTTGCCTTCATGATCAACTAACACATACGCCTCTTTCTACAATATGCAACTAACAATCTAACGACCATGTCAAATGGGTTCAAGTTTACCTGCGCCTAACTTATCATGGTCTTGATCATAGACCAAAACCAAGTCACCTTCCGTGAAGACATGAGGACAAACACTTTTATCATATTGCAGCTTAATGTGCTTCTTATGACTCTCATTGGCCATTTCAGCTTCACGACGAGTTTTATCCAAACGGGCCAAATACAAGAGGTGTTCGTCCTCAGCAAAAGTGTTGGGCAAGATTTCTATGGCTATTTTTAATGAAGGGATTTTTCATTTAATAGATAATACTTCCTCCACTCCATAAATGAGTTGAAACGATGTGAAACTGGTGGCAGCTTTTGTTGAGGTTTGGTATGCCCATAATATTGAAAAAAGCATAAGGTGCCAGTTTTTTTTGTGTTTCTCTACCATTCGCTAGATCATGGTCTTCAAAACATGATTAATAGCTTCTATTTGACCATTTACCTAAGGATAATAAGGCGTTGAGTTCTCATGACAAAAACCCAACCTAGCGACTAGTTTGAACATCATCTTATTGTGAAAATGTGACCCGTGATTCGTAACAATAGTTTTAGGCATCCCAGTCCTAGCGATAATGTGATTGAATACGAAAAGTGCTGCTATGGTGCCATCGTTGGAGTACGTAGGCGTAGCCTCGACCCACTTAGTGAAGTAGTCAACAACCATGATGATGTAACCATGGCCATTAGCCAAGGAAGGCTTACAAGTCATGAAATCAATCCCCCACTTTACAAAGGGTCCAACAACAACCACATGGTGAAATGGAGGAGGATGTGCATGCATTTTTTGAGTAAAGACTTGACAAGGGTGACACTTCTGAATCACAACGATACAATCTTTGAAGATCGTAGGCCAAAAGTATCATGCGCGCAATATCTTTTGGGTAGTGGCAAGACCAGAAAGACGACTGCCACATGCTTCGTCATGGTAATCATTTAGAACATGCTTAGTTTCTTCTTGGACAAGACAGTGACGTAAACCTTGTCTACTCCATGTCGATATAGTGTGTTGTCACTGATGTGGTAATTTTTGGTTTGATGGTGTATACACCGACGCTTGTTCCTTCACTAACTCTAGGAAGTTTAGACATTAACTCTGTGAAAGCCAAAGACTTATTAGATTTGGCGATCACAAACTCCAGGTCAAACTCTTGCTTCAACCTTCAAAGAATCAACCATGATCCAGTACTTGGACACGATAAAGCCTAGTAATTTCCTAGAAACCACACAAAAGATGCACTTATGTGGGTTCAAACAGATTTTATACTATCGACATTGAGTGAAGACAACTCGTAGGTGACTAGGATGATCCTCACGCCACTTTAAACGAGTAGCCAAATCATTTAAGTATTCCTCAACAGTATGTTTGATGTCATGAAAATCATATGACATGGCCCATTGGAATGTGGCCCCAACATTTTAAAGATCAAATGGCAACTTCCGATAAGCAAAATTGCCCCAAGGACAAATGAAGGAAGTGTTGTGTTGATCTTCTGGTTTGATCTGGATTTGATTACAGCCGGAGAAACCATTCATAAACGAAAAGATTTCACTTCCGGCGCACTCACTCATCTATAATCTGATCAATGAATGGGGTAGGATAAATTATCCTTGGGAAAAGCCTTGTTCAAATTCCTATAATTGACACAGAGCTTGATCATGCCCTATTTTTTAGTGACCGAAATGAGATTGGATACCCATTAAGTCAAGAGAAATGGATAGATAAAGTCACCTCAAAGAAACTTTTCAATCTTCACCTTGATAGAAACTTCTTTCTTCGGATTTACTGGTTGGAGCTTTTGCTGGACATGCTTGGCTCCGTCATATGTTTTGATCTCATGCATGACAATTCAGGGATGAATACCTAGCATTTCTTCATATGACCAAGAAAATACGTCGCAAAATTCTTTGAATAGGTCATTATAAAGTTCGATTTCTTGAGGAGAATAATCTACACCTATTAGGATGTGTTCCACGAAACTTGGTTTTACTGAAATGTCAATGAGTATGGTCTTCGTGATATTTTCCAAGTTCCCTTCTAAAAACACATCATGTGTCATAATGGGAGTTTGGTACCACTCAACATTATCAATAGAAACAAGGTTTTTGATGTCATCCTCCAACCTTTCCAAATTGGGAAGAAAAGATGCTTGGTGATGCATATCCTCCCATGGCCTATCAACTGAAGGCACGACCTCCATGATGGCCTCATTTGAAGGCAACTCAGTATTTAGGAAGTCATCTGCATTGGGAGGAGTGATGACCCACATGGGCAATGAGTATTGATCGAATTCCACATCCTGTTGGAGATTCTAATCAGGGTTAGCGGATATCGACTGGATCGCCTGATAGGCAATCTCAACCACACTAAGCAGCATGCTAGCTCCAAATGAGTCAATTTCCGAAGGATTAGGCACTACCCAAGGATCACGAGACCCTCGAGTTTCAAAAGCGCTCAAATAGATCATATAAATGGGAGTCGTAGTTTGAGTAGTGAGTGGTGGGGGTAGGGTAAATGTATGTACCCATGAGCGATGAATCCTTGAACATCCCCACACCAACACTCTTGTAAGTGTTCGAGGAATCACTGGCGAATGAGATGTTCATACCGTTGTTAGTCCTATAGTTGGGTGTGCAACATTCTAATAGATCAATAGTTACCACCTTCCTTTCATGGGGAAATAAGAGAAGTCTAAAGATGGAGGATACTACAGTCGTTATTGTGTAGAACCAACTATGCCTAAGCAAAAGGTTGTAGTCTAGTGGAGTGTCGACTACCTCAATTTCAATCGACATAGTCTTTCCACCTAAATCCACAGGAAAGGTGGGCATGATTCCAAGAGGCTTGAAGGTGTGTCCATCAAATGCCTTCAACATTATGTTGGTTTGAACGAGCTCTGGAGAATCGATAACTCTCCAACATGACACAACCATAATACAAGTGGAGGCTCCTTCATCAACCACAATTTTGAAGATATTAAGCCCACATGAGACTACTTGTATCTGAAAATCAATTTGGTGGGGGATCCTACGACGACTTTGGTTAGTGTCAAATGTAATTAACCGAGCGTTCGAAGGGTTGACCCTGCCTATTGTAGACAACAATGCCTTTGATTGCATTGGGAAACTTTCGAGGACTTTGAGGTTGACATGGCACATGGTGCCTGGACTAGATCTTACACAATAATATAATTATGGGCATCTTGTGCATTGGCATTATGTGTAGTACGAAGTACACCCTTTGGTGGGCGAAGCACTGTGTCAAGGGATGGCTTCTCTATTTGGAGAGGGACACCAAGATAGGAAGTAGATGTTGGGTCCTTATCCGAAGAACCACTCTCTAGATTCTCGTAATTACAAGTACAAGTTTGTAAATTAATCGTCCGGTCACACATGTATATGTTGGCACTCGATGAAGAACCCCCTTCATGGGGCTTATTTGCCATGCCCCCTTGCAAAGGTGCAAGATTTGTTGTTGCGGTGAAAGGAATGGATTTGTCAAAACAATAGGTTGTTGAGGAGCTCCCTGTTGGACAAAGTAGTGATGAATCTCGTCCATATTAGGACATTGGTGAGTGAGATGGTCTCCCCCACAAATCTTGCAGGGAAAATTAACCTTCTTCTTCTCCATAGTGCCTCCAGTGGCAGTGTTTTGGGTTTGTGTAGTCCCTTGCTCAGGGGAAGAGTTTTTTTTTTCCTTCTTTCCTCTAGGTTGTTGAGGATTCTTCGGTTGTGTGTACTGTACCAAATTCACTTCAGAGGTTTGAATAGGGATTGTAGTAGTTTGGGTGGTGGACACATTAGTTGGTTGACTTGGGGATGCAAACAATTGATTAATCTACTCAACCACCTAGCCAACTGAAACATTGGAAACAAAACCAACCACACCATCGACATGTGGTCCTGAGTTTGGCCTAGTTGAATTTGTTGACAGCCTTGGAGCATGAGGAATGATATCATACAATGTGCTCTATTGCAAATAAATCAAATCCAAATGTTTGGCATGTAAGATCACCTTCTCCTCGACAAATACCCTTGACATGGCTACATCTTTGGCTATGGGTGCAACAATGACTTGACGAACCAGTTAGCCAAAAGTTGATTTGGAATTTTAGCTTGAATGAGCCTTCAATGTCGTCTCCATTTATGAATAGGATTGGAAATGTTCTTGATGGTGTTCTGATATAGTGACGTCAAAAGTTCGGTTTGAGTCTCATACCAAATAGGCAATTGGAAGCGTGTTAGAAAAATCATGGCTAAAGACAAAAAGTCATGATAGATGGCACCAGGTAACTCAATATACCATTTGGCAGTGCTGCCTGTCAAGGTTCTCTAGAAAAGCCTTAATCGTATACTGCTATCCACCAAGGAGTTTGAGGAACACCACAAGTGGTATGCCATGACATGCATAGAAGGATATTCTCCAGGTTTATTGTCAAATTTTGGAATATTAGATGGCAATTTTGTGGGAATTATCAGCCATGAAGTTTGGTGTTGAATGGGGTCATTTGTCAATTGTGATAAATCTGGGAGATCTAACATTGCCAAAAACGACAATGGTGTATTGATAGATGGATTTAGGTTTTAAGAAGATGTGGCTTGTGATCTTGATGGACCTAGGACTAGGACTCCCAGAGGCACTAGGACTCCCAGAGGTACTAGGACTCCCAGAGACATAATTGCTCCTAGGGACATAAGGAAACTGACATTTAGTATTGTCGGGCCACCTATAAGGATACCAAAGGTAGAAGGAAATCCACCTTAGACACTAAAACCAAGGCCTTTCCCCCCACCGAAAACAAATCCAGATATGGGCATTGAAATGGATGCAGTGGGAAACTAATACCAGGGAAACCTGTGGAAGATGTAACTGATGGCATTCCCCACATGGAGAAACCATATGTACTAGGCATGGTGGTAGAAGAACCTATCCCACTAATGGATGGCAAGGAAGAGGTCAAAGAGACTCTTCTTGTAGCATTAGGTGATGAAGGAATGGGTCCTCCCATGCTAGATGAAACACTCACACTTGACATTGGGTGAGAATGGCTAAAGTATGAAAAAGGATCACCAAAAAATCTACTATTGAATGAGTACAAGGTCGAAAGGCCCAGTCAGAGGGGGGTTAAAATTTTGTGGAGGACTTTCATCGACCACTTTTATCTCTACGTGATCATTTCCCTCTGAATCTAATGAGTGACTTTCTAAGGCTATCGAGTTAGTGTTGTCCATTGTGGACAATAACCTCCGCTTAATAGATGGTGGATCTTCCCCCTCAGGAGAAAGTCCTTTTGTCTATGTGATTGACGAAGAGGTTGGTTAGTCACGGTGGAAAATTATGCTTTACCCAAGAAAAACAATTATCCTATGGCCAACTAGACACCAAAACCATAGAGCACACTCCTAGCAAATCTATGCTATCAACATGCAAACATTTGGACAAAGGGGCCTTTCGAAAACCAATCCTTAGGGGATGTCACGTCCCCAAGACTTGGATAGCAAAGGTACGAGAGACAGTTACGGTAACCCACACATAACAACTCTTATTGGTCCTAGTACCCTCGTGAAGATAGGCACCCTCTAGGGGAATTGAAATAGGGATTTGATGTTTGCCTTAGGTACCATAGCTACTTCCCACCCGTAGTCACCGATGTGATGCCCTAGGAAAGGTTACTATGATACCACTTCACAATCAAGACCGTGCTGAACAATGGTGGGTTGGGACTACACTTACAGGCAAGGAAACAAAGCCAAAAATTCTAGAGAGAAGTGTCACCACTTCGCTCCAAAACCCCTGTACACATAGTAGTCCAACAGACACTAGAACAAGCGGAGAGGGGATATCACCCCACTTGCTTTAGTGTGACCTCATGCTTGACACATGTGTTAGAGGTGCTTTCGAGGCAAGTGCTTGATGCTACCAATGGATTTAAACTCTCTCTAATGAATTCCTAGTTTTAGTTTTGTGGGCCTTGGAGAGTTAACTCTCCAAACCTATTTAAAAGCCCTAAGTCTTAAACTATGTTTCTTTGCCAAAAAGAAAAGAGTCTAATAATTTTTAGATTAAACACTTTCCTTTTAGTGGCTATTGATTCAAAGGATATGGAATTGATTAAATAGTGTTTTGACTTTTTCAAACCCAAAGAAAATCTAAATATGAAGATGTAGCAAATGCAAATTTTCTAGTTCGATGAAAACCATGTAAGGAAGATAAGAGAAGTTTGTTTTTTCACAAATTCAAGAAATGAATTGCAATCTCATACTCCGAATGTAATTACCAACAATCCCAAAATGATTTTAAAACATAAAGAGAACAAATAACACACCAATGCCTATAAGAAACACCTAAAAGCTCAGCCTATGTGATTATGAAATGCAAAAATTTCGTTTTCACTAATAAGAATAATGAAAGCAAAAGTGTATGACACAATCAAACTAAACTAAAAAAACAGGGCTGTATGATATTGGCGATGGTCACTACTCGCATGCCAATGTCAGTACTCAATGGATGTGTTTATACATAAGTGTTGGTTTAAAGATAGACGCACCATCTTATTAAGACTTAATGATAACCCACCCTTAAGATGAATGTGGAGCATACAATCTAAAAACCAAACTGATTGACCAGTGTTAGTCAAGTCTCCAACTCTTAAAAGGTCTTCGTTTATGGACATCATGGACACTCAAACAATTCTGCGTTCTTATCCTTACTCAAATTTTAGTCAAAGCTCTCCTCAACGCAACTACTACATATCATTGGCTTTCTCCATCTTTGAAATCTTTGGAGATCATGATAACAACATCCCTTTTCGTTATAACCATTTGAAATGCAAATATTATACTTACAAATACTATATCTAGATGAGCAAACAAGCTCTCCTCAACGCAACTCCTACCTATGATGGACTTAGTCCATCTTTAGAGATCACGATAACAACATCCCTTTTTGTTATAACTCTTTTTGCTTTGGAGATCAGGATAACAACATCCCTTTTTGTTATAACTCTTTTAAACGCAAAATATTATGCTTACAAATATAGAGAAGCAAACAACAATATATATTATATAGATAAACATACACCCTTGTCTTCACACGACATGGACAGAAGAGAGGGAGATGCACCTGGACGGAAAAAGGTCTCTAAGTAAAACTAACTTTAAGAACTCACATCAATCTCTGTAGCTCAAAGGGAATATGCATTGAAGTGGCAATTAGGTGACCAACCAAATTCATATAACAAGCCAGGTATGGGAAAAGATGAAAATCGGTCAAGAATGACCAGCTTTGGATTTGTTTTACAGGATGAGTTATTTTCAAGTGTAATTGCAAGTACGGAATTGGGTGTTTCACATTCACAAACTTTAAGGACCGGACAGATTGGTTACCAGCGTTGGATTTGTTTCAGATAGAGAATTATTTTCAAGCATAATCGAGGTACAATAATTGGTGTTTCACATGGCAAATTTAAGCACCGGACAGACCGGTTGTTGACATGTACTGCAAACAGTGAAAGTGCACCGGTTGTTGACATGTACTGCAAACAGTGAAAGTGCATGTGACTTAGAAATGTATAGATGTATATAACTTCCGTCAAACAGTGAAACCTAAACAACATAGATTATGAATGGCTTTGGATAGAGTGTATGTCACTATATATATTTCAAAATGTATATAAGTTGGTCAATTTATTTACTGCAAACAGTGAAACTTAAACAACATACAAATACAATATTGTAAAAACATACATATACAATATTGTAAATTGCTTTAAGTTGGTTAGGTCAATTTATTTACTGCAAACAGTGAAACTTAAATTTAAATAAGAGGGTCCCTTGTTCCACAAACAGGGGTCTCATACATCAATTTGGTGTGGCTTGATCTTGACCTTAAAAATAGATTATTATTATTATATATTGTAAATGACTTTGGATAGAGTACATGTGACTATGTATATTTAAAAATGTATATAATTGATTCAATTTATTTCATGATTATATTTATATTTAATGTATATATGTAATTGTTAAATATGTTGGAGTTGTTGTATTGGTTTCTTTATTTTAAGGAATAATAAATTTTAATGAATATCATTTGATTAAATTTAAATAATTTAAATAAGATTTAATTTAAATTAAATAATTTTATTTAATTATTTTAGAAATAATAGTATAAATTATTTAATTTTTATTATCAAATTATACAATTTCAATTAAATATATATTTTATTTTTATTATTAAATATATATTATTATTTATATATATAAAATATTTAAACAAATTTAAAATACAAACTCAATAATATAACTATAAAATTTTATATTTAATGATATTATTGATAATTTGGAAATATATCTTCAACAAATAGAATTAATTACTTATTAAGAACATATATTTCTTTTTTGGAGGTTACAACACCCTTAAATAAAAATAATTATTTATTAAGAACATATGTTTTTTTACTGAAAGTTATAACATCTCTAGACAGAAAGGGTCCCTTGTCTCATAAACAAGAGATCTCATATACCAATTTGGTATTAGTATCCCACTTAACAGTGACCTTAAAAATAATTTATTATTATTATCATGAATATAATATGTTATAAAACTTCAACTAAATAAATTAATTAGTTATTATCATAAATACATAATAAATACATAATATGTTATAAAATTTCAACTTAATAATAAATAAATAACGATGATTATTTCCATTAATTTATTATCTAAAATATTTATTTTATAAATATATAAACCCTCCGTTGATCTAATTTAAAAGACAAACTGACTTTTAAACCGCGAACCCAATTACATGATAACAATAACAGTAAAAATATTTGATATTAATTATGATAGGTTGCTAATAAAAATTAAGTTGAACCGACAGAACCAGCTGATGTCCTCGTGACAGGCTCAAACTTAAATGTAAATGTCACTCAGCTGCTGGCCATGTTCCGTCCCTGGCCTGGGTTAGGAGACCAGTGCGTAACAATCCAGGGTTGAGTGGACGCAATGGCAGGCATTTCAAGCCTTCAGCATATCGGGGAAATGAGGCGGAGTCACTGCAGGACTTGCATAATATGGGGTCTGAAGATCATAAATTCCATATTTATCCTGGTTGGAATCGCAATGATTTCGTATTCGCTGTGGATGCTTAAGAGGTGGCATGATACCGAACAAAATCCAATGGTGCTGCACGGAGCTCCACCTCGTCCCTGGTAAGTGCCATGCTTTTCAAATCGTAGAGTAGCAGTAGGCTTAATTATGTCGTGGAGCTCTATAAGAATCGATCTCGAGACCTAAATGTCCAGATTATTGAATATACGAACATAGAGCGGGGGTCACTCTCTAAATTGCGGTAAATTAAACAAGCTATTTTTCTTAGAAACGGTGTCTCTGCTAAGTAGTTAAATTACTTGGTAAATTTCGTGATGAATTTTGCTATAATATGGAAATCTAAGGACATATTGAAACCTTGTTTCACCTATATATCTGCCGGTGCGAAATGGCCCAGGATCATGTTATGCACTTTGAAGTACAAGCCCGTTATCCGTTGCTTTAGGTTACTTGGGTCATATTTTAAACATTCTATTTTTTTTTTTTTTTTTAATATGTTTTTCGATTTTGTTCGAAATCTAGTCATAAATTGTTTGAAGTGTAGATTTAAGTGTTTAAGTATATATAATCTTGTTTCATGGGTTTTTCAATACACTGAATCTATTGATGCATTAAAAAATGCAATTTATACAACAGAAATGGGCGATTTCACCCAAATTTATATTACTGAATTCATATTACCAAATTACAGAATTACATTGAAAATAAAAATAAAAAAATAGAACATTTATACAACTCCCCTATTTTAGTAAAACTTATCTTAGCTTATCTTACAGAAACAGTTTGACAGGAATCCGTTGGAAGCAGCGATGATTCGGAAAATTTACATAATTAGCATGGGGAACTGGTCTAAAGCTTATCTTTGGCAGAATAATTTACACTAAGATTCTTCAAGCGCGTGGGTACTGGGATTCGGGAATATACCTTAAGGCTTAAACTGTGCAATTCAGTCAAAGCTGGTAAACTTTATACAGATAATAGACCTTAAGAGAACCATATGTAAGATTATTTCAAATCCCAGCTTCATGAATCCGAATGAACTGGAGTAAGTTTTTTTTAGAAGTCAATAATTTTACTTAAAGTAGTGAAGTTAACGAAAATTACTCTAATAAGTTCCTTACCAAAGTGCAGCAAGAAAGCTGCAAATAAATTGGATAGAATTTTATTTAGTCGGGCTGTGGGCTAGTGGTTGAGATAGGGTGCTATCACGATAAGACTGACGTTCAAGCCCCAATGGGCGTAGAGCCATGATCATGTGAATGATTTAGCTGACTTTGATGGTCCCCACATTAAAGCAAGCTTTACTGCAATAATGCAGAGTTGGGGTTCATGGTGCTCCATGGATGTAGAAAAGCATTTACCCTTACCAAAAAATAACCTTATAGAATTTTATTCAAATCACAGTAACTTTTCAGAATTAGTCCTTATAATTTAGTTTCTAACAACAATATGTCACCTTTTACACTAATTAGTCTGAATAGCTACAAGAATGGAAATATAAACCTTTTACTTTATGCTATGCTCCTGTTCCGCTTCTCTCCATTTAAAGGAAACTTTGGTAAAGAATACTTTTAGAGGAAGTAGGGTCTCAGGTGTCTGAGAGAGCGATTCTGGGAGGCCTGGGCCAAAGACTTACAAACTATAAATCCTATTCCATCTAGTCATCCAGTATGGAAGAAAGATCATCCTATATTATTATTTGATGGGGATTTAAAAGATAATCTGGGTAGAGCAGGGAGAGGGGACTTGCTCTGTTTCACATACAAGTTCTATACCTATAAACTAGGTTTGGGGACAAACGATAATAATAATGTAGAAGCTGAAGCGGTAATTTTTGGGTTACTTAAACTCTTCAAAGAGGGGATTTAAAATTGTTAAAGTCTTTACTGACTCCAAGATTGTCATTAGCTTCCTCAAGAGAGAGATTAGAAGATAAGATCCAAAACAGATCTATTGAATATCGTTCCAACAACAAAATGTACTTGATATTTAACATGCATGTAAGGCCTTTGAGCCATTGTATTGAGGTTAGCCAGTTCTAAATACTCGTATGCACAGTTTGATATTCTTAGCATTGTACACTTCCCATTACCTTCACTTTGCAGAACTCTGCATTTGCTTGAGGTTGTTCAACGAGGTTCTCATCTACAAAAAAAAATTCATAACATCCATTGTCTTTCCAAGTTGTAACATTATGTATATATAGA
>SNQJ01S0061923.1:0-41652 GCA_010110895.2 Picea sitchensis | reverse complement strand
TTTCTGCCCTCCTTTCTCTTTTTCTTTTTATTCTCTTTTTCACAAATTATTTGAAGAATGCAATATCATTTGTGAACCAAATCACCAGATGCAAATAATATCCAAGTCATAAGATGATTCCCATAAATTATGGGGTGATAACACAGTCAATGTGGGGATATCTACTATCAAGCAGGCTACAAAATAACTCAAATTCCAATACCAGGAGCTCCCCCTGCACCTTCAACTTTTGCAGTCAAAGGAGAACACCCTGCTATTACACAAGAACCAACAGGACCTCCCAAGATTAAGATTGAGCCCTGCCCTGCAAAAAATGTCTAACAAAGCTATACAAATAGTGCCTACTGAGGAATCTTCTCAGACCTTACCTCAGTCGACTACTTGCAATGCTGAAACACAAACTCAGCCATGGGATGAGCAGGCAATAATACAGAAATGAAAAAAAGAGTATGCTGCTACACACGCCAAAAGCCTGCAAGAGCACAGAAAAATATGGATAAATCATACCTACTCAAATTGGGAAGCTTTGGAGCAGACACGCCAGGAAGCTCGTGCCCTTAAGAAACAGAACAAAGAGTTAAAAGGTAGATTGGCCCTGGTATTTGACTTGGCACAAAAGCTATTGGCTGCAAGGAAACCATCCCGCAATTACTCCTTGTTCCTTATGGAATGACTTACATGGTTTCAGATCAAATCAATCACAGAAGGCATACCCCATGCAGTGCTACATCCAGTAGATTTTGTCAAAACCTTTGCAGAAGCCTCTGCTATGGATCATCACCTCCTCTGTGAGGCATATTTTCATAATGAGGCCATCCCTGAGAACAAGCAGTTGAACCTTAATCCTCTTGTTGGTGACATCCAGATTCGGGCTATCACCTCCTTTCTCCACAATCAGATTATATGGCAGGATGACTTCCTGTCTGCCAAGCACAATGAAGATAACCACCTTCTCTGGATAAGACCAGAACCAAAAAATGAAGCCACCTTTGTTATAGAATACTATCAGTTTTTAAAGAAACCAGAGATGACTGAACACGTTCAACAACTACAATCAACAGTGCTTCAAGATTGTCAACACTTCATCAGATCCGAAAAGATTGCTGCCTTCCAGGCAAACAACTTGTTTTGGTAGCAATCTACTGAGAAAAGATAGGAACACAATCCTTTTAGCCCTACTAATCTCGAGATAGCAATCTCTAGGGTACCTAACTACATCCAGTGTGTTCAACAATGTGCTGAAAGATGGATAGGGTATCGGTTTTATTTTCCTATCCTCTGGTTTCCAATAGAGAGATATCAAATCCATTATAAGTTGCCTAAGAAGACAGAAACAACAGCTTGGCAAAGGTTACAACGTGTCCAAGGGTTCAGAGCTCCAACAGACAGTACCTCCCACAGCTACTGCTTGAGTAACTTGCACGCTCAGAGTTGGTATTCAGACTCTGATTCAGAGTGAAGTTGCCTGAGGACATGCAACATTTTAAGTTGGGGGGGATGTTAGGACCACACAATGTACCTTTTTGACCATACTTTTTGCCACCATTACACTCTTGTTTCACTCACATTTAAACTCATATTATCACTTTATCCTATCTTTCCAAAGGCATACAATGTCTCTTCTCTTTACTATACGTTTAATCTGTTTTGAATATAATTTTACATCACTCTCATACTTAACCATTGATTAGAAATGTATAAGTTCTGAAACAGTTCGAACTACAGATTAGCATTGAGGCCTGTTGCTAAAACAACAACTCAGAAGCTGTTACACAGTCCGTGGTCGATGATGCTGAAACACAGTAGAAGTTGTTACAAAGTCCATGGTTGACGATGCTGAAACATAGAATAAGTCGTTACACAGTCCATGGTCAACGATGCTGAAACACAGAGGAAGCTGTTACACAGTCTGTGGTTGACGATGCTGAAACACAGAAGAAGTTGTTACATAGTCCATGGTTGACGATGCTGAAACACAGAAGAAGTCGTTACACAGTCCATGGTCAATGATGTTGAACACAGAGGAAGCTGTTACACAGTCCATGGTCAACGATGCTGAACAACAACTCACACAGATTGACTACAACAGCTGCACCGTGAGCCAAGCATCAACCATCGCTATTGCCTGAGAAGTGCTAAAACAGTCAGAACACAAATCTTGTGGCTGAAGCAGCCCACGATTTGCGATGCTGAAACAACATACAACAATAGTAACAAGAAACAAATAAAGAGCTGTTACTCCAGCCGTAACAGCAACACCTCACTCAACACTCGTAATAACATTCTATTGCGGGAGACTAGGAGACCGTATTCCAGTTTAGAAAGTTGATCTGACTAAGAATAGGACCCAGATATACACCTGTAATTTGTTGATCAATTGTATCAAAGGGATTTTCCTCTTTAAATAAGAGGAAATCACAATTCGAGAGGATCTTCAGTTTTTGTACTAAGAAGGTTTTACAGAGAAGGACATACTTCATTTCAGATTGTAATATGATACATTGATAGATGAATAAAAGATAATTCTGAGCATTTCTCTCTAGCCTTTTCGTTTCAGGGGAATCTTGTGAGAATGGAGGGCCCACCTTCTTCACAAGATTCACCCGTTAGTTTTATAGTGTGTTAGTGTGATCTATGTTTATGCCTTGATTCATTTTTGTTTTGCTGAAACACTACTTTAATGAATTCTGCTTTTCTGAAACACTACTGAACTCTGTCTTGCTAAAAACTCTGCTTTACTGAACGTTACATTGTTTTCATGTGGTTCATGCTTGGGTAACTGTTAATCATTTTAGTTAGCAATCCTGTGTGATGAATTTATGAAAGCTTGGTAATCAGAGACTGGTGCTGAAGGTTCCTGCTTGGGAAGGAATTAGGTCATGTTCTCTGTTAGAAATAGTTAGCCTTCAATTATTTTCATGAGTGTGCTAATCAGAGACTGGTGTTGAAGGTTCTTGCTTGGGAAGGAATTAGGGTCCTGTTCTCTTTTAGAAATAGTTAGCCTTCAATGCATTAATGAGTTCATGAAAGTGTGTTAATTAGAAACAAGGTGCTGAAGTTTCCTGCTTGGGAAATAGGGTCCTGTTCTCTGTTAGGAGATAGATAGCCTTCAGTATGCATGTCAATTATTTCAGTTAAGCAATGAGTTCATGAAGTATGATGTTCGGAAACAGGTGCTGAATATTCCTTCTTTGGGAATAGGGTCTTGTTCTCTGGTTATAGAATAGTTGGTCTCTCCTGTTGCAGTATCTTGTTGTTATTTTAATGTAATCCAGGATTCTTAAATTAATCATTTCTTCAAACTTTGAGCTCTGGAATAGGTAGATTGCTTTCTTGTAATTCAAGTTAGAACTTCAGTTTGTTCAAGGCAAGTGTGATTAATCTAGTTTTTATTACAACTCTAGGATGCTTTTGAGATTGAGCATATATAGTGCGTGGTTACCTTTGAAATAAACAGACTTCCCTAGGTTGACAATTTATGTAGAACTTGATTGTTTAGATTAAATAAGAAATTATAGTGACCAACATATTGGTGGTTTGTTTTCACATCAACAGTTGGATATATCTAAAAAAAAAATTGAGGGATCAATCCCTCATGGTATTGGCCAATGTGTGAAACTAGAAGTGTTAGATTTGTCGAACAACAAGTTGAATGGAAAGATTCCTGCATCTCTAGGCAACTGCAAATCTTTGAGGAATTTATTACTGCAAAACAACTTCTTGTTGGGGACAATACCACCAAATTTAAGTAATTGCACCATCTTAAAGAGGTTGAAGGTGTTCGAGAACAAACTTAGTGGAAATCTAGACATAGGATTTTCGATTTCTATGGAAGTTCTCTCTGTTTATTCTAATAACCTCTTTGGGACTCTACTTGCATCTTTGGAAAAATGTATCAACCTTCAACTATTAGATTTAAGAAAAAATGGATTCATGGGTCAGCTACCTGGGTACCTTGCATATTTTAAAGAGTTGAGAGTTCTAAGTGTTGGTTATAATAAGTTCCATGGTGGTATTCCTGCATCCATCACAAATCTCACTCAGTTGCAATTGTTGGATTTATCAAACAATAGAATCAGTGGAAGGATACCATCCAACCTTGAGAGACTTCGTGGATTCAAAATCCTTGGGTGTTCCCAACTTAGTAGTATTACACTCTATGAGGATGTAGAGATTGTCATCAAAGGTTTTGAGTATACTTTGACATATGTGTTGGCCACAAACACAATATTTGACTTGTCTAACAATAATCTTATGGGAGAAATACCAACAAGCATAGGAAATCTAAGTAGCATGTGCTTGTTAAATTTATAAAGAAATCAGTTGGAAGGGAAAATACCTGCATCTCTTGGTGAAATATCTACTTTGGAACAACTGGACTTGGCAAAAAATGATTTTAGTGGCCAGATTCCTCAAGAGATGTCTAGTTTAACCTTGTTGGCAGCTTTGGATGTTTCATCTAACAGGCTTTGTGGGAGAATCCCACTAGGAACACAATTTGACACTTTCAATTCTACTTCATTTCAAAAAATCAAGTGTTTATGCGGTTTTCCTCTAGAGGCATGCAAAGAAAAGGAAACGTAGGCCCAAAAAAGCATAGCCAAAAATATTAGTTGGGGATGGCTGAGTCATGTGGAGGAACATGTCTCATTGATTTCATTAGGATTGGGACTAAGAATTGGATTTGGAGGATTTGTAAGTGTGATGATAATGTGGAAGAAAGCTAGAGATTGGGCAATGCCCCCAAAATGCAACCATTTTATGGACTGTACAAATTACCCAAATAGTATGTGGTGATTCAATGTACCTATTGTAACACCAAATAATATGTATGTAATGAAGAATAAAGTAATTGTTCAAAATACTGAATCATATCTTTGACAATCTTGTCTGTTTTAAAGTAAAATCAGTTTTTAAAATAATATTCTATTAAAAAAATTATCTATCTAACAATTTAGATATAAATATTACATGATTTATTTATAATTAATTCATTACAATGTAGAAGTTTTTTTTTATTTACTTATAGATTTTTTTCAAGAACAAGAAGGTAAAACGTTTGTAACCTACCTGAAGATTCTATTTTGGGGAAACCAAAATAAAGTACATGAATTACATAATAATTTATTTAGTGAAGTACATGAATGAAATAAGTTATACATATTATAATACATGTATCAATGGACGATTTGTTTAATTATTCCATTACAAACTATAAAGTGTGAAGGTCGACCAGGTTTATTTGATACTTTTATAGTTATTGAAATATGAAGTGTTTCAATAGATCTAGTGTCAAAGGAATCGGCATATCCACTTTCTTGTTGCATATCTAGTGTCAAAGAATTGAAGTTGAAAATATCATGTATGCACAACATTCTCTTGTGTGCTCAAGCATAATTCCTTTATATGCATAATTGATATGACATTATTATTCAATTAACTATTTTATAAAGAGAATATACATATAATTTAATTTATCTCATGGAATAAGTATTGAAATACAATTAAGAACATTTGAGATAGTAATTTTATTTAAACACTTTGGATATTTGTATGAGTGTTTTCATAGATTAAAGGCATGGTTAAATATGGGTATGAGTTAATATAAATATGGTATCATGTAAGGGTTTGTTTCGATGGAGGAAGCTTACAGACATATATATTATTAAGAAGATCCAAAGGAACTTGGTGGAGGATTAACAATTTTCCCTACCGACAAAGAATTATTTAGAATCTAGAATAGAAACGGATTCCTTTAAGGGTCTCCTTTTTTTAGCTTCAATTGGTAACCTAGGGTTTAATAGAGGTGCTCAAAGAAATGGTAGTTTTCCAAAGTGAAAAGAAGCAATGGGATTCCTCCATATCTCAACTCACATAAGCATGAAGTATCACCCCATGAGGATAATGTTTTGACAAATAAGGGTGGTGCTCAAACTATAGGAGAGAAGGGAGTGTTGAAATCTGTAATCCTTGTTAGAAGAGGTAGTAAAGTCAACAATAGGAAGGGCATCTCCTGGCACATCAACTTATGTAATGGTGTTACTATTATCCTCAAACAATTCCATGGGAGGTCATTGCTTATGGAAATTAGAAGTCCTAAGACCCTTGATATAAGAGACACGCTTGGGTATGTTGCAAGGAAGGGAATCTATGAGGGTTTTTGTGAATCACTTTCGAACAATTACTCAAAGGAAAGTGTATCAATTGGTGTAGGGACTATAGTTGATGGTGGTATCGAGGGAGCTTCCTCAAAGGTAGGAAATTAGGTTCTATAGAGGATTTCCCAAGGGATGTCAGGTATTAAGGTTAGGGCGATGAATTGATGGTTTGAGTAGTAAAAACGAAGAGGCTCATGTGTCAAACCATGGAAAGAAAGGCTTATGTTAGTGCTTAATGAGGACATCGGGATGAATTAAATCCTCCGCATGCAGAAGAGAGCAATGGTTGGTTGTTTCTTTGGTTAGTTAATCTATAATAAATCTCTTTAAATGAGTGGATTGTTCAATCAACTATTTTAATAACTTCTTTGGGTCTCTACCTACATCTTTGGCCCAATGTATCAAGATTCAACTATTAGATTTAATAAAAAATGGATTCACGGGTCAACTACCTAGGTACCTTGCATATTTTCAAGAGTTGATAGTTCTAAGTATTGGTTATAATAAGTTCCACAGTGGTATTCCTGCATCCATCACAAATCTCACTCAGTTACAAGTGTTTGGTTTATCAAACAATAGAATCAGTGGAAGGATACCATCCAATCTTGAGAGACTTCATGGATTCAAGATCCTCGGGTGTTCCCAACTTAGTACTAATACACTCTATGAAGATGTAGAGATTGTCATAAAAGGTTTTGAGTATAATTTGACATATGTGTTGGCCACAAAAACAATATTTGACTTTTCTAGCAATAATCTTATGGGATAAATACCAGCGAGCATAGGAAACCTGAGTAGCATGTGCTTGTTCAATTTATCAAGAAATCGGTTGGAACGGAAAATACTTGCATCTCTTGGTGAAATAACTACTTTGGAACAACTGGACTTCGAAAAAAATGATTTGAGTGGTCAGATTCCTCAAGAGATCTCTAGTTTAACCATGTTGGCAGCTTTGGATGTTTCATATAATAGGATTTGTGGGAGAATCCCACTAGGAACACAATTTGACACTTTCAATTCTAATTCATTTCAAAAAAACAAGTGTTTATGCGGTTTTCCTCTATAGGCATGCAAAGAAAAGGAAAAGCAGGCCTAAAAAAGCATAGCGAGAGATGTTAATCGAGGATGGTTGAGTCATGTGGAGGAACATGTGTCATTGATTTCATTAGGATTGGGAATAGGAATTGGATTTGGAGGAGTTGTAAGTGTGATGATACCGTGGAAGAAAGTTAGAGATTGGGTGATGCCACCCAAAATGAAACCATTTTATGGAGTGTACAAATTACCCAAATAGTATGTGGTGATTCATTGTACCTATTGTAACACCGAATAATATGTATGTAATGAAGAATAAAGTAATTGTTCAAATTATTGAATCATATCTTTGACATTCTTATTTGTTTTAAAGTAAAATATTTTTTTAAAATAGTATTCCATTAATAAAATTATCTATGTAACAATTTAGATATAAATATTATATGATTTATTTATAATTAATTCTTTACGATGTAGATTTTATTTTTTTTATTTACTTATAGATTTTTTTCAATAGAGAGAGAGAACAAGAAGGTAAGATGTTTGTAACCTACCTGAAGATTCTATTTTGGGGAAACAAAAATAAAGTACATGAATTACATAATAATTTATTTAGTGAAGTACATGAATGAAATAAGTTATAAATATTATAATACAAGTATCAATGGACGATTTGTTTAATTATTCCATTACAAACTATAAAGTGTGAAGGTCGACCAAGTTTATTTAATATTTTTATAGTTTTTAGTCCTTGCCCTTCGGGATGAGAGACTAAGAGTAATCAATTTTCCAATGTTTTATTAATCCAACACACAAATCAATGCAAATCAATTATTTTAACCAAAGTTTTAACAATTTTATAATGTTTTCCAAATTCACATTTAACTTTGTCTTAAGTTTTAAGTTAGAGGCCTTATTTGGCCTCATATTGAGGCAATCCCCTTCAAAACATAGGAAGCCAAAGGATTGAAACTTAGCAAACTAAATATGGAAGAAGCAACGTGAATTAATGCTAAGTTTCAACTTAACATTAATTCCAAACATTAAATGTTTAATGTTTAAGAATTAAATCTTTAATGTTTAAGATGCATAACTCATAGTCTTTGAGCCAACTTTTTTGTCTCTGGTGAGCTGTCAACTGCCCTCCACTTCCACTTGGTCAGTGGCATGTTCCACTTGGTCAGTGGCATGCTCCACTTGGTCAGTGGCATGTACCTTGACAACACTATAGGTTGATTACACCTAGTGCTTCGCCTTCCACCTGCAATATGTGCTAGTTGCCTCCTATATACAAATGTCTTCTCCCTTCTACTTGGAAACAATATATGTGTCATCCTTATTCCTTCTACCTACAAACAATATGTGGAGGAGTTGAAAACAATATATGTGTCTTCTGCCTTCTACATGAAAACAATATGTTAAGGTGATGCAGGAGCATTGCCAACATCAAACAAGCCAGCGCAGAAAACAAAGGACAGCTGGACAAGCCCAGCAAATTTTTTGAATTTTCCCTTGAAGTTGATGCACCAAATATAAATGAGATCATTTAATGAAGGCACCTTGGTATAATGTAATCAGACCTTGAGCACCCCGCTCTCATCTGAAGTAGATGGAGGAATTTATAGTAGTTAATGCAGGTAGATAGAAATTTAATTCTAGAGGGAAACGGGATATAGACACCCTCATTGTGCATTGTAACATAGTTAGAAACATTGGAGCATACAAGAGAAGCAGAGAGCTGTGTAGAAACACCCATGTACATTTATTTGGATTAATAGAAGAATTTGATTCAAGTTCATGGCGTTGTGTTGTTCTTTGTGTATGTGTGTTGATTGATATGCTCATGAATGTTTACTTCCTATTATACATTTACTTTGATATGCTGTGTATATGATTTCATGTTCTAAGTGAAGTCTGAAAGGAAGTAGAAGAAATGAGTTTCAGTTGTTTCTCTATCTGAGCAAGGATTCCTGCAAGGAGTGCAGTTGAAGTCGTCCGCAAGGAGTGTGTTGACAGAAGGCTCAGATAGTTTAACTCTTGTTCTCATTCACCCAGAAGTGAAATTGGGTTATAGGAGTCGTGAAAGGAGTGCGTAGGCTATGGAAAGTCTCATTGTGAATCTGAGCGAAGTATTGAAGGACTGCTACTGTAGGTGTGCGCAGAGTCGAAAGAATTCAACACTTGGAAGTGTTTGACGATTGCCGCAAGGAGTGTGCGCAAGGGTCTTCTTGAAGACTTCGAATTGTGTGAAGCTCAGGAAGGACAAGGCTTCCAAGCTCGTCGAAGGGAAGCACAGGGAGTTTGTGCCGTGGGAGTGTTTGAACAGGCACTGCAAAGTTATGTGTAGGAGGACCAGTTTTCACAGAGGAATATTGGGTTCACCCTGTAGAAAAAATCAAAGAGGAAGAGATCAAAAGTTAGGATCTTGTGGAGAAGATTTGCAAAATCCCACCAGCCATTGGATCTACCAAAGAGGCAAGGAGGTTACGGTCGCGTTCGGAGTTCAATCTCTAGGGGTCGTGAGTCATTCGATCATTGATCAGTTACCCGTCAGTCGTCCAATCTGACAGGAGTTGCATAGGGTTTGAACCCTCGTGAGTAGAGTAAGGACCCTGAGAAGCATCGAGATATCGAGGTGTCAGGGTTCAAGAAATCAGGAGTCACGATAGTAGAAGATTGGGAATTTTCATGGTAAAAGTCCCAGGAAGGATCAGAGTTGTCCATTTGTGTAGATGCGTGGCGGACATCGAGGCATCGGGAGTCAGGATATCGGCATTCTTGTGGACAGGAGATCGAGTAAGTCCACCTTGAAAACCCTGACACAAATCTGGGCCATCCATCTAAGAGAAGACGCGTGTCACGTGATCATCCATTCCGGAGATCCGGACACTAGACATCGGGATATCGGCGTTCGGGAAATCGAAGTTCCTGAGGTCTTGAAAATCGAGACATCAGAAGTCTCGAAAATGTGAAGAAAAATCCAAACCATCCATCTTGAGGGGATGCATGGCAGCAATCAGGGTCATCGGGGAAAGTCCTGACAGGAAGTCATCTATCGACATTTTGGTCATCGGGATATTGAGAATCCTGGTGACAAGGTGTTTATGCATTTCAGAATCGCGAAGTCCAAAAGCCCGATAAGGAGGGAAGCGCCATTGTGGGAGCCAGCTGTCAGCATAGCGGAGGATCGGGATTTGAGGGATCGCGAATCCTGAGGACATATGTATTTGGACATTGGAAAGTCCCAAACCCCGATGAGAGGTATGACTGCAGTCATATAGAGGAGGTCACGTGGATCAAGAGTCTAGCCTGGAGGGCTAACGGAAATTGGAGCGCATCGGGATTTTGAAGCCAAAAACCCTGAAGAGAGGTAAGACTATGGTCACGGGGATAATGTTCATAAGGGCCAGGAGCCTAGCCAGGAGAGCTAGTGTGTAAAGAGCACGTCGGGATTCGGCGAATCGTGGATCCTGAGGACAAGTGCATTTTGGCAGTTGAAATTCCGAAACCCCGACGAGAAGGAATATAAGGCTGTGATCTTATGGAAAGCGGTCACATGGGCCAGGGCATAGCCAGGAGGGGCTAAGGCAACAAAGGAGCATATCGGGATATTGGAGGTCGAGACATCAGGAGTTTGGAAACCCCGAAACCCGATTCTCTATTCTTCTGTCGTCGAAGAGAACAGTGACCGACCTAAAGACTGTAAAGTGCCAAAAAGACATGTGGGTCCATTTCGAAGGAGATTCCAGTGGGAATCAGAAGAGCCATTCTGGCTCGAGGGGGAAAATTGAATGATCCTTAAGACCAAGAGGTCAGGCGCGGGACCTGCTGAGATAGGTGCCCAGGTGGATGCCATAAAGTGGTATCAAAGCTTAGAAAAGATTCTTTTCTTTCTGTAGCAGAGAAAGAGAATTCGCCATGCCGTCGAGGAGAAGAGATAGACAATCACCCGATCCAGAGGAGGAAAGGGAGATGCCCAGAGGAAGGGGTAGAGAAGTGCAAAATCCAGAAGTAGAAAGAGATCTGCATAACTTACGTGCTAGAGTTGTGGACATTGAGATAAGACAAAGGCACACAGCTGATGTAGGAGATATCAGTGAATCTGAAAATGAAGATGATGCTGGACATGGAGAAGAATAAATCCCAGTAGAAGATGCAGCAAATGAACACTTACTTAAAGCTATTGCAAGAATGGGTGCAAAGGTAAAAATGGACATTCCAGTTTATGAGGGAAATCTGGATGTAGAAGAACTTCTATACTGGATTAGAGCTCTAGACACCTATTTTGACTATGAAGATATTGAAGAGGATAAGAAAGTTAGGCATGTCTTCATGAGATTAAAAGGACATGCAGCCTTGTGGTGGGATGAACTACAAGCTGACAGGCATTGCCAAGGCAAGCAAAAAATTAAGAGCTGGGACAGGATGATTGCAAAGATGAAGGAAAAATTCATTCCTAGGGACTATCAAATTTCTCTGTTCAAGAGGATGTAGAACCTAAGATAGAAGCTGATGACAATGAAGGAATATACTGAGGAATTTTGCAGGTTGAATATCAGGGCAGGTCATCATGAAAGCAATGATGAAAAAGTGGCCAGGTATATGAATGGCTTGAGATATGAGATTCAGGATGAAATGAGTATGGCAACCATCGGAATAGTAGAAGATTCTTATCAAATGGCTTTGAAAGTGGAAGAGAAGATGAGTTGAAAGAAGAGTCAAAGAGCTCGAGGCAGAAGTCAGCCCAGAGGCAAATCAGTTGCCCAGGAAAGAACCCAGAAGCCCAGGGACGACTGGAAGAAACCTTAGACTCAGACAGAAAGAGGTGGAAGCTCACAGCGAGGGTGATATGTTGAACAGAGAGAACAACATACTAAGCAGAGAGGAGGATATGCTAATAATAATAGGTTTCCTCGTACCAGAGGTAGAGGAAGAGGAAGAGGTGGAGTAATCACATGCTTCACATGTGGAAAGAACGGGCACAAGTCTTACGAGTGTCCGGAGAAAAAGAAAGAAATTGGAGAAGCTCACATCGTTGAAGCACAAAGGTAAGATGTTGAAGCAGAAGACGCTGAAGGCGGAAGATTGCTGGTGATGCGAAAAGTCCTTTTGACACCAGAGAAAGTGGAAAGTTTAGTCCAAAGGACCAGAATTTTCAGAACAACTTGCAAGACCAAGGGTTGGGCATGCAAGGTTATTGTGGACAGTAGAAGCACTGACAATCTCATTTCAACCGAGATGGTAGAAAAGCTGGAGCTGGAGGCGACTGATCATCCAAATCCATATAAAGTTTCATGGCTACAAAAAGGACATCAGGTAAATGTCACCAAACAGTGCTTAGTTGAATTTAAGATAGGGGGATATAATGATAAGATATTATATGATGTCATTCCTATGGATGTTTGTCATCTATTGATGGGTAGACCATGGCAATATGATAGAAATGTGATTCATGATGGGAGGATGAACACATACACCCTAGAAAAGAAAGGGAGAACTCATATGTTGCTTCCAATCAAGGATAAAGAAGTAAAACCAGAAGTAAGAAACATAGTACTTCTCATGAGTGAGAAGGAACTCCTTACCGAGGCTAAGAAGAAGGAGGATACACAGTTCATTGTGGTCAGAAAATCAAAGATTGTTCTGACTATCACAAGAGTGGATGATTTGCCAGAAGAAGTTCAGGAACTGTTGGAAGAGTTCGCTGATATAGTAGTGGATGAATTACCTCGTTTGTTGCCACCGATTAGAAGTGTGAGTCATCATATTGATCTCATACAAGGATCCAGTTTACCAAACAAAGCCATGTACAGGTTGACGCCGCAAGAGAATGAAGAGGTCAAAAGACAAGTCCAGGATTTGTTGGACAAAGGTTTGGTCAGGGAAAGCTTGAGTGCGTGTGTTGTTCCGACGGTACTCAGTCTGAAGAAAGACAGAGGCTGGAGGATGTGCACTGATTCAAGGGCGATTAATAAGATAAATATCAGGTACATATTCCCATTACCAAGGATGGATGATTTAATGGATTGCTTAAGTGGAGAAAAATTCTTTTCAAAGATTGATTTGAAGAGTGGATATCACCAGATTCGCCTGAGAGAAGGTGATGAATGGAAAAAAACATTCAAGACAAATGAGGGTTTGTATGAATGGCTTGTTATGCCATTTGGATTAACAAATGCACCAAGTACCTTTATGAGGTTTCTGAATGAAGTCCTGAAGGATTTCATCGGAAAATTTGTTATCGTGTATCTAGATGATATACTTATTTTCAGTAAAACGAAAGCTGAACATCTGAAGCATTTGGCCATTATGATGAAGAGATTACAGCAAGAGAAGCTGTTAATAAACATAAATAAGTCCTCATTCATGAAGACAAAGCTCATTTATTTTGGATTTGTTATTTCGGAAAATGAGTTGAGGATGGATCCAGATAAGGTGGAAGTGACTAAGAATTGGCCATCACCAAAGAATATTTTTGAGGTGAGAAGTTTTCATGGATTGGCTGGTTTCTACCGAAAGTTCATTAGGAATTTCAGTGGAATTAGTGCAACGATGATGGATACAGTGAATAAAAGACATAAATCTTTTCACTGGACTGAAGAGGCTGAGAAGAGTTTCAATTTGTTGAAACGGAAGATTATAGAACAACCAATTCTGGTGTTGCCATATTTTCAAAAGACATTTCAGGTGAAATGTGATGCAAGCAGGTTTTCAATAGGAGTAGTCTTAAGTCAAGATGAAAGACCAATTTCATATTTCAGTGAGAAGTTGAATGAAGAGAAGGTGAAGTATTCCACGTATGATAAGGATTTTTATGCCATCATCCAGGCATTGAAGAAATGGAGGCACTATTTGATTCCGAAGGAATTTGTTTTATATAGTGATAACCATGCATTGCAATTTGTGACTCAACAGGAAAAGTTGAATCAGAGGCATGTTAAATGGGTTTAATATATGAAGAATTTCACTTTTGTGATAAAACATATTTCTGGTACTACTAACAAAGTTGTTGATGCTTTGAGCAGGAAGTGTTTTTTGTTGCAGGAGTTCAAAGTTAAGACGTTAGGTTTTGATGATCTCAGAGACATGTACGTAGATGATCTAGACTTTAAGGAAGCATATGAAGCAGCTGAGAATCCAGTTCTCAGAGATAGCAGCAAATGGGCCTAATACATGATCGAGGAAGGATTGCTATTTAAAGGTAATCAACTGTGTATTCCAAATTGTTCCATGAGGGAGAATCTGTTGAAGGAGAAACACAATGAAGGATTGGCCAGACACTTCAGTCTTGATAATACATTCGTGAAGCTGAGCTAGTCATACTTTTGGCCAGGGATGCGATCAGAGGTCAAGAGGTTTGTAGACCAATGCAAAATTTTCCATCATTCAAAGGGAAGGAAGCATAATGCGGGTTTTTATCAACCATTGCCCATACCTGAGAAGCTGTGGGATGAAATTAGCATGGATTTCATATTGGTATTGCCAAGGAAACAAAGAGGATTTGATTCGATCTTTGTGGTAGTGGATAGATTTTCCAAGATGGCACATTTTATCCCATGTCAGAAAACCAGTGATGCGACTCACATCGCAAACCTGTTTTTCAAAGAAGTCTTCGAATTCATAGCTTACCAAGGAGTATTGTTTTAGACAGAGATACAAAGTTCATAGAGCACTTCTGGAGGAAATTATGGAAGAAGATGGGGAGTAACTTGTTGTTTAGTTCAGCTTATCATCCTCATATGGTTGGACAGAAAGAAGTGGTGAACAAAAGTCTAGGAGACTTGTTGAGGAGCCTGGTGGTGGAGCACCACAACAGTTGGGACAATACATTGCCGCAGGAAGAGTTTACATATAACGACTCAGTGAATCGGAGCATAGGCCAGAGTCCATTCCAGATTGTATATGGCATGCAACCGAGAGGATTTTATGAATTGAGAGATTCGAAACAGACTACTACTAGGAGCACTAGTGCAGAAGAATTCGCGGAGGCGATGAAAGAACTTCACATCAAGTTAGGAGTATAAGCGGAGAGCAGATCAACATCGAAGACAACTCCAATTTTAGGTTGGTGACTTGATTCTAGCGCACTTGAGGAAAGAAAGGTTCCCAAGGGGAACATACAAAAAATTGAAAATGAAGAAAATAGGACCATGTAAGGTCTTGAAGAAAATTGGAGAGAATGCTTATGAGATTGAATTACCCGATGGGATCAAAATTTCTCCGATATTCAATGTCTCAGATTTATACCCATATAAACTTGAGGAAACAGGAGAAGAAGGTGAACAGCTAGAGGTTCAGTGGCAAAAACATATGCCAGTCGCAGAGAGATCACAGATGGAGTGCATACTGGACAAGAGAGTCAGCAAGAAGACCAGAAGGAAAGAATACTTTGAATATTTGGTCAAGTGGAAGGACCATCCAGTTGAAGATGCCAGCTGGGAAAATGAAGCAGAGATTCTGAAGCATGGACAGACCATCCAAGAGCTCATGGATAGGAGCCCATGAAGATTTTCAAGCCAGGGAGTATGATGCAGGAGCATCGCCAACATCAAACGAGCTAGCGCAGAAAACAAAGGACAGCTGGATAAGCCCAGCAAAATTTTTGAATTTTCCCTTGAAGTTGATGTGCCAAATATAAATGATATCATTTAATGAAGGTACCTTGGTATAATGTAATTATACCTTGAGCGCCTTTCTCTCGTCTGAAGTATATGGAGGCATTTATAGTAGTTAATGCAGGTAGATAGCAATTTAATTCTAGATTAGACTGTTTGAGAGTGCAAGAGGGAAACGGGATATAGACACCCTCATTGTGAATTGTAACATAGTTATAAACATTGGAGCATAGAAGAGAAGAAGAGAGTTGTGTAGAAACACCCATGTACAGTTATTTGGATTAATAGAAGAAGTTGATTCAAGTTCATGGCGTTGTGTTGTTCTCTGTGTATGTGTGTTGATTGATATGCTCATGAATGTTTNAGAGATCACAGATGGAGTGCATACTGGACAAGAGAGTCAGCAAGAAGACCAGAAGGAAAGAATACTTTGAATATTTGGTCAAGTGGAAGGACCATCCAGTTGAAGATGCCAGCTGGGAAAATGAAGCAGAGATTCTGAAGCATGGACAGACCATCCAAGAGCTCATGGATAGGAGCCCATGAAGATTTTCAAGCCAGGGAGTATGATGCAGGAGCATCGCCAACATCAAACGAGCTAGCGCAGAAAACAAAGGACAGCTGGATAAGCCCAGCAAAATTTTTGAATTTTCCCTTGAAGTTGATGTGCCAAATATAAATGATATCATTTAATGAAGGTACCTTGGTATAATGTAATTATACCTTGAGCGCCTTTCTCTCGTCTGAAGTATATGGAGGCATTTATAGTAGTTAATGCAGGTAGATAGCAATTTAATTCTAGATTAGACTGTTTGAGAGTGCAAGAGGGAAACGGGATATAGACACCCTCATTGTGAATTGTAACATAGTTATAAACATTGGAGCATAGAAGAGAAGAAGAGAGTTGTGTAGAAACACCCATGTACAGTTATTTGGATTAATAGAAGAAGTTGATTCAAGTTCATGGCGTTGTGTTGTTCTCTGTGTATGTGTGTTGATTGATATGCTCATGAATGTTTGCTTCCTCTTATACATTTTCTTTGATATGCTGTGTATATGATTTCATGTTCTAAGTGAAGTCTGAAAGGAAGTAGAAGAAATGAGTTTCAGTTGTTTCTCTATCTGAGCAAGGATTCCTGCAAGGAGTGCAGTTGAAGTCATTCGCAAGGAGTGCGTTGACAGAAGGCTCAGATAGTTTAACTCTTGTTCTCGTTCACCTAGAAGTGAAATTGGGTTATAGGAGCCGTGCAAGGAGTTCACAGGCTAAGGAAAGTCTCAGTTGTGAATCTGAGCAAAGTATTGAAGGACTGCTGCTGCAGGTGTGCGCAGAGTCAAAATAATTCAACACTTGGAAGTGTTTGAGGATTTCTGCAAGGAGTGCATGCAAGGGTCTTCTCGAAGACTCAGAATTGTGTGAAGCTCAGGAAGGACAAGGCTTCCAAGATCGTCGAGGGAAGCATAGGGAGTTTGTGCCATGGGAGTGTTTTAACAGGCGCTGCAAATTTACGCGTAGGAGGACTAGTTTTCATAGAGGAATACTGGGTTCAACCCGTAGAAAACATCAAAGAGGAAGAGATCAACGATTAGGATATTGTGGAGAAGATTTGAAAAATCCCACCAGCTGTTGGATCTGCCAAATAAGTAAGGAGGTTATGGTCGCGTTCGGAGTTCAAGCTCCAGGGGTCATGAGTCGTTGGATCGTTGATCAGTTACCTGTCAGCCGTCCATTCTGACAGGAGTTGCATAGGGTTTAAACCCTCGTGAGAACAGTAAGAACCCCGAGAAGCATCGGGATATCGAGGCATCGGGGTTCAGGAAATCAGGAGTCACGAGAGCAGAAGATCGGGAATTTTCATGGTAAAAGTCCCGGGAAGAATCAGAGCCGTCCATTTGTGGAGACGTGTGGCGGACATCGAGGCGTCGAGAGTTGGGATATCGACATTCCTGTGGACAGGAGATCGGGTAAGTCCACCTTGAAAATCTCGACACAAATCTGGGCCATCCATCTGAGAGAGGACGCGTGCCATGTGATCATCCATTCCAGCGATCCAGACACTAGACATTAGGATATCGACGCTTGGGAAATTGGAGTTCCCGAGGTCGTGAAAATTGGGACATCAGAAGTCTCGAAAACACGAGGAGAAATCTTAACCATCCATCTTGAGGGGACGCATGGCAAAAATCGGGGTCATCGGGGAAAGTCTCGACAGAAATTCATCTATCGACATATTGGTCATCGAGATATCGGGAATCCTGGTGACAAGGTGTTTATGCATTTCGGAATCGCGAAGTCTGAAACCCCGATAAGGAGGGAAGCACCATTGTCGGAGCCAACTATCAGTATAGCGGAGGATCGAGATTCGAGGGATCGTGAATCCTGAGGACATATGTATTTGGACATTGGAAAGTTCAAAACCCCAATGGGAGGTATAATTGCGGTCGTATAGAGGAGGTCACGTGGATCAAGAGTCTAGCCTGGAGGGCTAACGGAAATTGGATCACATCAGGATTTTGAAGCCAAAAAACCCAACGAGAGGTAAGACTACGGTCACGGGGATAATGGTCATATGGGCCAGGAGCCTAGCCAGGAGAGCTCGTGCGTAAAGAGCATGTTGGGATTTAGCGGATCGTGGATCCCGAGGACAAGTGCATTTTGGCACTTGAAAGTTCGAAACCCCGACGAGAAGGAATATAAGGCTGTAGTCTTATGGAAAGTGGTCACATGGGCCAGGGCATAGCCAGGAGGGGCTAAGGCAACAAAGGAGTGTATCGAGATATTGGAGGTCGAGACATCGGGAGTTTGGAAACCCTGAAACCCGATCCTCTATTCTTCTGTCCTCGAAGAGAACAGTGACCAGCCTAAAGACTGTAAGGTGCCGAAAAGACCTGTGGGTCCATTTCGAAGGAGATTCCAGTGGGAATCAGAAGAGCCATTCCGGCTCGAGGGGGAAAATTGAACAATCCTTAAGACCGGGAGGTCAGGTGTGGGACCTGCTGAGATAGGTGCCCGGGTGGACGCCATCATAAGGAGAGAAAGATTCAGGATGTCCCTATTGTGTTTATCATTGTAGATCACTTACCCCTCTCTGCAATTGGGATCGATGGGAGATCGGATGCTTATTCATTTCTCTTCTTGGGTCGTGTTGGAATGAGAGCTAGTGGCTCTCAATCAAGCTTTATAGCCTCCTCCTTCATTTATTTCTTTGGGAAGAGAATGAATCTCCCCTCTTCCATGGCCTTTATCTCCTACTTTGCATGAGTCAAGGTAAAAGGTATCTTAAATATTTTTACACAGTGAAAGCTATTAGATGAAAATGATGTTGAAACTTAGCACTTTCCTAAGGTAAATTTCCATGCTTTTTTAACTAATGCAATAGATTTCTTGTAGGGTTTAATAGCAAAAGTATTTTCTAGATTTGGCTTAGATTACACATATTTAATAACTAACCCTTTCTAACACTAAAACTGTACTACATCCCACAGTATGCTTAGTAAACTTATAGCTTAAGGATACCTTCATGATAAGGAATGCAAAGTAACTACCTTATTGTTAGAGCATATTAAAAGACGCTCGCTCGAAGTTGAAAGAATGAGATTCAATACTTACCGCCCGACCGTTTAAGCACTTCTTGCAATTTTATACAGAGCGACAACCCTGCAAACAAAAATAAGTGACAAGATATTTGGTTATCATGACTAAAATTTGGAGCAACGTCTACATTTCTGGTGTATTCCTTGTTTTAACGACGTGCCTCTCTCCTGAGCCCACAGGCTTACCCTCTCTAGTTCCCGTGGGGCCTTTTCACCATAAGTTTACGTGCAGGGATGTATTGATGGGACAAGACTTCCATCACTGTGTAACCTTCTATCATGTCCATAAAATAGTAATCCCCTTTTGAAAGTGGCACAAGACGATCATATGAAAAAAAAAACTTTAGAAACATTGAGTTTCACCTGCTTTCTGTCGGTTCCATGAATTTTGTTTTCTTTTCCACTTTGACGGGGGTTTAGTCTGATAAATCTGAGAGAAGGATGGGAGATTTATTACACCCCTTTTGATTTATGGTACTATCTGAGAGTGATAAAAGTTTATGCACCATTCTGTATTTATTCCTATTGATTTATGCGTCATTCGCCCCACCCATAGTGCACATACACTCTTTTGATCCGATGTTCTATCGTCACTATGATGCATCTACCTGCTCAGACTGAGGAGCAACAAGCAACAATATTGTTGGGGGATTTAGGATGATAAAGCTACAAAAAGAGGGGCCTCGAGAATCGATCAATATTCATGGTTCCCCTTAAAATTGGCTAAAGCATTGTGCATGGAGGTCAATCTGTACTTTGTTGCAGGCTTCCATCCATCCTGCAGGTGTGCAATAAAATGTCTCATTACTAGCATCCATTTCTAGCACCATCCACATGTTTCCATTCTCAACAACAAATGTTAGTGGCATAAACTTTAATGCATATTTTATTAATTTTTCATGGATGTTTTATGGTGCATAATGGTTAATGCATGTGAAATCGAGAGACCCTTTTACCAGATTCTCCAATTTTCCATTAGCATACTCAAATAAAATAACTTGCTTCTCACTTGTAATCCAATATCGAGACCCCAAACCTTGATCTTGAAGCCTAAACGAGTTGTGAATTGGATCTTTGAATCACATAAGGGCCAGCTTGTAGTTGATATTTCTCACTCCACTGGGGATTACTACCTTGATCCGATGCATCAAAACCAACTTCTTTGGGACATCAAACTCCCCATATCATGAAGCTCCATCCAAAAGAAATTGACTTTGAAGCATTATGAATGGGTTTGAAGTGATAAACTCTTCAACAATTGATATTTGTTAGATATACCATTCTCGACCCCTATTTAGGAGAACCTAGCCATGCCCATCCATATCCTTGTTGAGGTTGAGAGAACGATCGTGTCCAGGGGAGTTTTTCATCATGCAAAACCACTATAGATGTAATCAAGCCATGGGATCCAAATCCCTATGCCAAGAAACAACACATACATCATCAATCTACATTCCAGAAGGACCACAAGGAGGCTCTAACGAAATGTCGTCGTCTTAGGCTAGTTTGATACAATTGTCGTTGTAGAAAACAAACTCTCACACTAGTGTGGATCGAACCCTGGATGATGTCTCTGCTTCTACCTTGTCTTTTAAAACTTCAACCAAAATACCTTTAATTAATTCCAAAATCAATTAAAATATACAAATAAATCCTTTTCATAAAATCTATTGAAACCTCCATCAATCTCTCCTTGGTTAGCTAAAGCCTTTTATTTTTATTTTCTATGAAATGATCTGTTTCAGTTTCTTCCCCGAAACTTCAGAACATTAGCTAAAGCCTTTTATTTTGATTTTTTGTGAAGGGATTTGTTTTGGTTTCTTCCCCGAAACTTCAAAACCAAATATTTCCTTTCCACGGTCAACTAATCATAGCTCTCTCAATTTTCAATAAAATAGAATAAAAAAAACCCTACAATTCTATATCTTCCAAGCATTCTACTAAAGAAATATACATAAAATAAAATCCAAAGGAAAAACTCACAATTATTTCTTCCACCACACATTAAATAAATCATCTTCCTCTCTTTCCTCGAGGATCTACAACCAATGAAAAAGGATCGGAAAATAATAAATCGACAAAAAGAACAATCAAACACAATAAAGCCTTTAATTTCGACTCTTATCGATATTATTGGTTCCTTCAATCAATTGTGTGGGACATTGTATAATCCACATTCATTATGTAGATTCAATGGGTTCCTTACTCCATAAATATGGTTTTATAAATCGAATCCAATTGCACCCCTATGGCAACATATGGGATTCTTCTTTATTTCACTGATCGCTGGTCTGACAGATCAGTTGCGTCATATGTTGTTTCACAATTTAACCATAATCTCTATGTAGTAGACACGTTGGTTTATTGGCATTGTTGTTGGTATGCAATTGAATCAATTATTGGGTTTTAGGTTTAGGAAGCACAATAAGTCCCTTCCCATTATGGAAAAGAAACATAGTTGGAAAAGAAACACAATTGTATTCTTGGCAGGGACTTGTTTCTACGCAACCCTGCTTGCTTGAAATATGAATTGTTTCAATAGATCCATTGTCAAAGGAATTGGCATATCCACTTTCTTGTTGGATATCCAGTGTCAAAGAATTGAAGTTGAAAATATCACGTATGCACAACATTCTCTTGTGTTTTCAAGAATAATTCCTTTATATGCATAACTGATATGACATTATTATTCAATTAACTATTTGATACAGAGAATTTACATATAATTTAATTTAGCTCGTGGAATACGTATTGGACTACAATTAAGAACATTTGATATAGTAATCATAATTAAACACTTTGGATATTTGTATGAGTCTTTCCATAGATTAAAGGCATGGTTAAATATGCATTGCGATTCTGACTTAGGTTTCTTGAATTCAACAGTTAGTGAAGTCTTAATGGAATTCATCGGTTTAGGTGCAGCTCCTTGGACAAAATTCATGTACCATCTCAGTGCGCGATATCTTAGGGTAGTACTGAACTGATCTTGCTTGACAACTTCATCGGTGATATTCTTAATACTCCACGCGGCTTCACAGAGAAACCAGTGTTGTTCAGGGTCTTTAGATCCATCTCCTCTAAGGGTGGGTAACCTCATCTCATCTTCCATAGATCTTCCTAGGTTTCTTGATTGAGTATGTGGTGGACTAAAAGTGACAGTGCTTTTAACACACTGGTGACTTTGATTACTCTGATTTCTTAATGTTGTTGAATCAACAGGAAGAATAATAGTACTTACTTCAACAGTTGACGTAGTTTCTGAGGATTCTGCCTCTTCCCGACGAGGTTCTTCATCTTTTCCTTCCTCTTCCCTAGAGGGTTTTGAATGCTCTTCATCCATCAAATCTAACTCTTCTCCACTGAAGAAAACCTCATCCCCATAGTTCTTCTTAAATAGGTTCGCAAGAGGAACTTCTTTGAATGCTCTCCCACTGCGCGTATGTCCAGCCTCTATGTCGCTATCGTTGTCCGAATTCTTGAACATTAGCCTTTTCCAATCTGACCAACTACTGTATCTTCAATATGTTCTTCTCATGCAATAACATCTTGATCCTCAACTTTAGAAAGTGTAAAAATCTTCCTCTGGGTCCCTTAAAGAAATACCTCTCGGCTTGGCTATATGACTCTACTCTGTCAACAACAAACTCGGTGATGTGCCTTCCAATGGTGCTTTGAAACCAATGATCTACCACTCTTAACATGATGTTATCAACTCTCTTGACCTTCTTGATCAATGTCGACATCCAAACCACAGGAGGTATAGATATGATCTCAAACTGGGTATCTGCTAACCTAGCTAGCCACTCGTATAGCTCTTGATGGATTCCTCCAATGAAAATCTCGTGTATATCAGTAAAGATATATCTTCCTAACCAATCCTCTGTACTAAGATTAGGTTTCTTGTTCTAGGTTTCAGCGAAGTCCTTTTCTTGATCCTCTATCCACTTCTGAATCTCTGTCTTTGATGGAAACGGCCTTGACATTCCCTCAAAATGATTCTTGTCTCGACAACAAAACCATTTGTTGGCACAAGGGTAGACCTAGGGTTCAACTCCAAGAGTGCACCAACAAGCCCTAACTATTGTCCCTTTCGCCAACACCTACGAGGTAGATGTAGTCTCACCCGAAGTAGCTATGGGGGGTTGCAGGACAGAGATGTCTACAACCAAAGGAAATATCAAGTGGATCCAATATGAGAACAACACATCATCTATATATCAATTACCATCTTAGATATACTCCACACAACTGTCTGTTAGATATAATATAGTAATGCAATAGCAATATATCGAATGAAAAAGAATAGAGCATCAATCACACACAACATGAGATATACGTGGTTCACCCTCTCTATAGGGCTACGTCCACAAAATTGTGCTTTAAATATATTAAGATGAAGCATATAGTTATTGTTTGCGCTCTTAGGTAGAAGATCTTCTTTCTTATCCTCTCAGTCTCTCCCCTTTCCTGCACACCCAGCTGCAGGATTGATCTTCGCACCCAGTTGAAGATTTTACAATACCAGAAGGCTTTTACACTTAGCACTTCTCTCTCACACAACAATAATCACTCATGCCAATAAAAAAACTATAGCGAACCCTCTTCCCTCATATAGGTTCTTATTTATACATTAAAATCACTCACCGACAGCCTTAGGCCAAAACCTAGGTGTCAAAACCCTAGATACCAAAACCCTAAGTGTCTAAAACCCTAAGTCAACTTGACCCTCATTTTCAGGGCTTCTCCAGCCTATCTTTCCTTCCTTCTCACGCAGTGCTCCAAAGCATCCAACGATGGATTTTTCTACTTGCTAATTTGTCCATGATCCTTCTTCCTTGTTGATCTCTCATCCTCGATCTCCTTGTCCAACTGCTTTCTTTCTCTTACTTTGCTCTGCCTTTTCTTCTCTTCTAGTCACTTCGACCTAGTAACAGTCACTGTGTCTTCCACGCGGTTCACATTCCTTCTTTTCTGCCTTAATCTTCGCTTACTTCCATACCCAAGGGCCAACACATGTGGATAGGTGGATTTTGACCACGTGGGGAAAAAAAAATGCTCCTGTCCTAAAAATACTTACCGTCCTTCCTATCAATTTAGCATTGGGCCTTCCAATAGCACTCGACAGTGGTGTCTAAAGCCACCGGAAGAGGAACTAGTGAAAGTTTAAGTAATCAGTTATAATGATGGCTAGAGGGTGCATATCTCGAAAGAGTTGGTGATATTTCCCAATAGCCACACAAAATCTGATCAAGGTGTGATTGCAACACACAACCTCCACCTGGGTAGATATCTTATGTTTGGCCACTAAGTACATTGGTCAAAGTGCAACATTTAGATTTTCGGCCTAATAAATGGGTCACGGGCTAGATACCCTCACAAGATTTGGGTGACTCAAGGAGGGATGCGCAGAACAACCAGACCTCGGCCTTTGAGCCTTCACAGGTATATCCCTACCTTATTGTATAGGAACACTTAACTTGGAGGATTTGAAAGATCCCTATTCTCAACTTCTATAGTTTCAAAATGTGAGAACCTTATAATGGGGGGTTATTTGGATGCCTACCACTGAGATCCTACCTAGACTAAAAAAATTATTTTGGCACATCCTGAGGAGGAAAATTTAGTGCATTCTTAGAAAATTTTTAGATGTGGTGGGCTAAGAGATTGTGTTAATGGACCAACCTTGTTTGAAGTAAATTGGTGTGGACAATTTCCAAATAAGTAGTCGAATCTTTCATAATTCCTTTGAAGTACATTTTGGGTACTTAAAAAGAAATCTTACTTCAACCTCCACTATTATAATAGAAATTATGTGTGTGAGGAGTGGCTTTGTCTGCAAGAAAGTGAAAAGTGTGAAAAATACTTTTAATAAGTTAAGTGTGCGATTGCATCATGTGGACTTTCTATGGTCCTTACAAATCTTCTTACCTAGCTTACTATGTTTCTTTGGTACAACCTTGTGGAATATTTAAATCCCTAAAGAACTAGCAATGTAAACATATGGGTCCTTACTTGATCCTTTAAACTCACTAGAATGTTTTCTATATTAAGAAATCTTTTGAAACTATCCTAGAATTGTATACATGTGGGCATGTATGGGTCCTTTACTTGATCTTTTAAACTTTCCTAGAGTGTTGTCTAAACTAAGAAAGATTTTAGAAACTATCCTAAGGTTGCAAACATGTGGGCATGTATGGGCCCTTACAAAGCTTTTAAGATGATTTCCTAAACTAAGAGGAACCCTAGGGGAGATTTGTCCTCTTCTATTGATTTTTTTTAAGGGTGATGAATTTTTCTTTCAACCACCTTTTCTGATTCCTGAGATCACACTTGGGTAAGGGGGAAGAGCATACTTGAGGTTTAAAATTGATTTCTAGTCCCAAATTAATTGTCTATGTTTGAAAAAGCAATAACTTCAACTCAAAATTTTAAATGCCAAATGAGCCATCCATGTGGCAAAAAAACAAAGAGAAGAATAGTGATTCTTTTTACCCCTATGTTCTTATGTTAGCTAACCTTTCTTGTGAGAAAGGACTATAAGTGAAGTGTGGTTTCTTTACAAAGTGTAGGAAATTAAAATCTGAAGGCTAGGGGCCCTCAAACCACTCATAAAGACCCTTACAATTTTCAAAAAATGAACTTATGCGTGGGTTGTAGTTCTGACAGATGCACAGAGGGTGTAGGATGTGAAAAATATGTAGAGTAATGAAGTCTCTCACGCACACAGTGCACAGAGTGGGTGACTGTGTGCCTTGAAATCCATGCACTTCCCATCACGCATTGGGAAATAGATTTCCAAGTGAAATTCTCTTGCCTTGGCTCTGAATTTTGACTTTGGAAAGCTGGACTAGGACGATTTTGGTACTTGCATATCAAAACAAATAGAAATAAGTGCTCTCAAGACATAAATAGAGAGGAATTTGATATCGATACCCAGTATGGTCGTCAATCTGTTGTGTTGGTTTTGTCACATGGGTGAGCAAAAACACAAAAGTTACCTACTTAGTTAAGTCAACTAAACAAGACAGAGGGTTGTGAGTTGATTAGATAACCAAATACACATGAAACAAGGAAATAAAACTAAAAACAAAGAGAAATAAATGTTATAGAAGCTTGCAAGAACTAGAACCATGAAACACAAAAAATGACCACCATATAGCTACCAATGGATCAATATATTGATAGGCTAACACCATAGAGAAAGGAAGGGAATTATGAATCCCCTCTTCCTCCTTGGGAGGGCTCTTGAGTTCCCTAATAGATAGCTCTTCTCTTCATGCAATGGCAAGTGAAAATGGTGAAGAAATACAATACCAATCCTCTCAAGAGGTGAGTTGAATGGCCCTTGCTATACTGCTTGAATGATTCAAAGAGAAAAGAGGACTCTGCAAGAAGAATTCTTGCAGAATAAAAATACCTTGAAGTTATTAATTTTCTATCACACCCATGGCACATATTTATAGCATCCATTCATGGAAAGATACAACTGGTTCATAGTGTGAACAAGGGGCCTTTTAGGGCACTTCTTAGCCCCTGACTAGCCTCCAAGCTAGATTTCTCTCAGATCTGAGTGTCAAATCGTGTTGGGGGTCAAACTAGAAGTGGTAAAGAGGCCTACAAGATTCATAAATGTGTCATTCATGAGAAGTGCGTGACTTTTCTCATAGACAGTCACACATCTTGTGCACATTGCGCGCTGAGGGCTATGTTAGCATGTGCATTTTGTGCACTATGCACGCGCTTCCTTTGGTGAATTTGTGCACTTTGATTTTTGAACCAAGTATGTAGTTTTTTTCCTTTTGATAGATTTTGGTGTTGTAGGTGGACTAATTGTTGCTAGCATTGATGTCTTTCTTCAACCATTATGTGCAATGTTGCAGACGATTTTTCAGTGATAACTGTTAGTTCAATTGAAAAACCATCGTCAGGAGGCATAAACCTAGATGTTGCATTGGCCAAAACATCAATGTCTACATTTTGATCATGGGGTATAGAATTAATATTAAATGCATCAAATGAATAAATCAGATTGCATACCTTTTGTTGATAGGATTTCAGATGCAGAGACAGGAAATGAATAGTATTTCTTACCTGTCGATCAATAATCTTCGAGTCACCAAAGACTTTCATATGTTTTACCTCGAGGTCAATGGCCTTATTGAGACCTTGCACTAAGGATTTATATTCAACAGTTTTTTTGGTGCATTCAAACTCTAATCGACACGATATGAGTGTTTTTCCTTGATTGGGGTCGATCAGTACACATCCTATGTCAGATCGATCATGAGTTTTAGCGTCGTCAAAGAACATGGTCCACATGTCTGGGATGTTACTTTGTTTATTCAAACTAAATCCTAAGTTAGTAAGTATGGGATAGGCGCCATTATGTTCTCATAGGCAAAGGCTTGATTGTAGTTCAAATGGGATCTCAAAAGTCTGAGCTTCGTAACAACCATAATTAGTCTCGAAAAAATAGTTTCCTAGGATGGAATGAGCAAAGCTAACGGGTTCGTTTTTACCTTGTAATTTTGTCACTGTGTGCTTCATGTGTGCTTCACTATTAACCTAGATTTGATTTTATTTACCTTTATAGGGAAACCACATATGAGACCAATCAATAGCGAAATAACCTTGGAGTTTGGCCGACCAATATCTTCTTAGGAGAAAACCATAACTTTTTGGGATGTCTACCACAACTATGTATATAGTCTGATGAACTCTTGGATCAGATGACATTCTAATTAACACATCCTTGAGTTCCCCTTCCACTTTAACATATGTTCTATCTAACTAGATAATCCAAGTTTTTGTTATTTGTGGGACAACATTTATCTTTTTGCAAACAAAAAAAGGCATGATGTTGGAAGAGGCACTAGAATATGCTAAACAGTTATGAACATTTAAATTGAAAATTTCATAAGTAAGCAAAAAAGGGGGTATCTGCGATTTTGAAAAAGCACCTATGCTAGTTGTGTTTATAGTTGATGCTATTTATACCTTGTGGATGTCTGGTGTATTGTTTCTATAGGCTAAGCTTTCAACACCTGCAATAGTTTCTTTTTGAGTCTCTTGGGGTTTGAAAGAATCATGTAGAATTTCACGTTGTTGTGGAAGCGAGAAAATATCTACCACAACTATGTATATGGTCTAATGAACTCTTGGATCAGATGACAGTCTAATTAACACATCCCTGAGTTCCCCTTTCACTTTAACATATGTTATGTCTAATTAGATAATCTTGGTTTTTGTTATTTGTGGGACAACATTTATCTTTTTGCAAACATAAAAAGGCATGATATTGGAAGAGGCACTAGAATATGCTAAACAATTATGAACATTTAAATTGAGAATTTCATAAGTAAGAAAAAAGGGGGTATCTTCAATTTTGAAAAAGCACCTATGCTAGATGCATTTATAGCTGATGCTAATTATACCTTGTGGATTTCTGGTGTATTGTTTCTATAGGCTAATATTTCAACAACTGCAATAGTTTCTTATTGAGTCTCTTGGGGTTTGAAAGCATCATGTAGAAGTTCACGTTGTTGTGGAAGCGAGAAAATATCAAACATGGAGATATTAACTTTAGTTTTCTTCATGTCTTTGATTTTATAATCTAGGGTGTGTGAATTCGAATCATTATTAAATTTCTTATATTTCCCTTGACTCACTTTTTCATTATTTTCAACAATGCTAGATATGTTTGGTTTATATTTATTTGCTACAACATTCTTTCCAGTTCTATTATTAGTTTTTTCTAGAACTATATTTCTTGGTTTTGAGAGGAAAGGGGGAGGTGTTATTTTTTTGATAGGCATGTTTTCTCCTTTGGGAGACAGAGTGTTAGATGGTGGACCTTTGTTGTGCAAATTATAACCTTTTGGGGCAACAACTTTTACAACTTGAGTGTCTCCACCAAGTATTTCTTCGATTTGTTCATCATCAAATCCCACACACCAATCCCAGAAAGGCATAATTGATTATGGGGGTGCTTTGTTAGTAGTATCAGAAGGAGTTGGTCCATGAATTTCATCATCTAAGATTTGTTTGATATAGCAATTGATTTATTATGAATGTCATAGAGTTTATACACTGAGGACACGTTCATTCATGATGATTTTATTGATGGTAAGAGAAAAAATTATCGTTACTAAAACTATCTAGATTGAAAACCATATGTGGGGGTTCTGGTGGTTGTGGTGGGTTGTCTGGTTTCTTGAAAAATGGGTGGAAAGTTTGGGGTTTGGATGATCCTTCACCAAAATTATTTTTTAAGTCCACCACTTCATTTGATAATTTCTTAATCATTTTAACCACATTATCAATATCCCTAGATTCATTGCTAAGTGGTTTAGTTAATAAAAATGACTTCTTCCCAGTCGACTTAGTTTCCTCATAACGAGGATGTTGGTCATATGCTGACAATTCTCTTTCCACAGTTTTAGCTTCATCAAATTTTAGTGCCAATGTGTTTTTGTTAGATCGTTTTACAAACATCCTGATTGATGGGGTTAATGCAGCTATATAATATTCAATGGCTAAAGATTGATCCAGAGCTACCTCGTGGGGAAACTTAATCGATACATTTAGAAATATTTGTTTGAAATATTTTACTCTTTCCATTTTTACCATTATGATGGCTCCTAGCTCATTATGTAGAGATTTAGTTGTTTTTCTTTGTCCAAAATTCCTCATAAAGAGCCTTTCGAAACTGTCGAAGTCTATAATTGATCCGGCAGGTAGGTTGAAATACCAAGTAGAGGCTTTCCCAGAAAAAGTATAAGGAAATAACCTACATACTACATCTTCATGTTGTACTCCTAGGAGATGTATGGCCAAAAATAAATTATTTATATGATCTTTTGGGGATTTGGGTTTGTCTGGATCAAGTTTAGGTAAGATTCTATCAAATTTCCTTGGCATTTCATGAACTTTGCCAATATATTTAGAGCTCCTTAGGTTCTCCATCAAGGTATGACCTCTTTGTGGTTCTTATTTTCTCCCATTATTTGTTCTAAGGTGATTTCAGGTTGTTCACCTTAAAATTCTCCTTCTTTAGGTTCATTGAAGAAATGAACATCTCTACTTAAGGGTACTGGAACCTCGTGTAATGGAGTTTCAATAAGATCGTCTACATAGTCAACGTAAAAATCAGGATATGTGTTAGGATGTTCTACACGGGTATTTTTTCTTCTAGGAAGTTCAGAAGTTGTGAGTAATTTTCCAAGTAATTTTGTGTAAGCACGAGTGATTCTATGGGTTTCGTGAAGTTCTTCTTGAGGTATGTGAAACCAAGTTTCAGAATGTATTTCTGGACTCCCAGAAGCACTTTTGAAATTAGCCTTCGAGTCTTCATAAATAACTTCTTGTTCAGACTCAACTCGAGGAAATAAGGTAGATTGTGAGCTAGGATTACTCGTTGAAGATTGATTTCGGTTATTTTTTAATTCATGTATGTAAGCCATAAAATATGGCCCTCCTTCTAGCGCCAATTCTTTTGAGGGGTCAAAATTCGCCCAACAACAGTAAGGGGTACTCCCTGTTAGAAAAATAGGATCGCAGAGCAATAAAATAAAACAAATGTGGAAATAAAACAAATAAGGTACACAATACATTAGAGACACAGATATATGTGGTTCACCTAGTGTGGGATACATCCATCGGATAAATTTCCATGTCCTTCCTTTTTATTATCCAACAAAATAAAAGGATACAACCTACAACATGCTCACTGTAACTTCCTCTTCTTTCTCTCACAGTCTCCTGTCTTGGAATAAAATAATAACACACATACACAACTGCAATGCAATTCCCTCATAAAAGAGGGTTTCCTTCTAGGGAAAAAAATCCCTAAAATAACTTCTACCATCAGATCTGCGACCTTATAATGAATGGTCCAGATTGACTAAAAAATTACAATATTTTACAAGGAAAATTTTCCCAATATTTCACCTCGGGGGTGTTTCCCCTGAATCCCCCGCTAGGGGGGGATTCTACCCCCCTGGTGATAGTTGTGGGGGGGAAATCCCCCCCACACCCCCCTGTTAGGGAATGGGGTCCATGAACGACTGAAACAAACTTCTGAATCAGGAAGATAATCAAGCTCCACAACCAACAATCTCCCAGTTGGAGACCGATCACAACAACTCCACTATTGTTGTACCTTTTGGAATATACTCCACCTTAGACCTGGAAAATTTATCATCTTCACCTTCATTCTTAAAGGCCAATTGAAACTAAGTAGGAACTCAATTTCTCCTTGGTTACTCCCTTTGTTAACATGTCTGTAGGATTCTGTCTAGTATGTATCTTTTCCAACTCCAATTGTCCATCTTCCAAGATGGATCGCATGTAATGGTACTTGATTTGTATATGCTTAGTATTAGAATGGAAGGCTGAGTTCTTTGCAATATGAATGGCACTCTCAATGTCACAATACAAACTGCCATTCTCCTGCTTCTTTCCCAATTCCTCCATAAACCATTGTAACCAAATCATCTCTTTACTAGCCTCTGTAGCAACAACATACTCTTCTTTCATTGTTGAAAGTGAAACAACCTTTTGTAGTTTTGAAATACAACTTACTGTTGTTCCACCTACAGTAAAAACATACTCTATGGTGCTCCTCCTACTATCTTTATCACCTGCCATATATAAATCAACATATCCCTGTAGAACAATGTCTGAACCTCCAACACATAATGCATGAGTAGAAGTACCTCTCAAATACCTAAGAATCCACTTTACTTCCTCCCATTGTTCTTTATAGGGATTGTTCATATACCTTCTCACAAATCCCACTACATGTGCAATATCTAGTCTTATGTAAACCATTGCATACATCAAGCTATCGATTCTTGATGAATAAGGGACCTTGGACATGTATTCTATATCCTCATGTGTCTTGGGACACATTTACTTAGTTAATTTGAAATGGTTGGCCAAATGTGTAATAAATAGTTTTTCATTGTTCATTCTAAACCTCTCCAACACCTTCTCTATGTACTCACCCTGAGACAATGTCAATTTGCAATTTTTCTTGTCTCTTGTTATTCTCATACCAAGGATTTTCTTCGCAACACCCAAATCCTTCATCGCAAATGAATTAACTAATTTCTTCTTGAACACGTTTATATCATGCATATTAGACCTTGCAACAAACATGTCATCTACATACAATAACAAGATAATATAGCTTCTATTTTCTAGCCTTTTAAAATAAACACAGTGATCAGAGTGATATCTACTATAACCTTGTTCTGTCATAAAATTGTAAAACTTCAAATATTGTTGCCTTGGAGCTTGCTTTAGGGAATACAAGCTCTTCTTCAACCTGCATACCAAATTATCCTTCCCTTTGACCTCATACCCCTATGGATGTTGCATATAAATATCTACCTCCAATTCCCCATGGAGAAAAATTGTTTTTACATCTAACTGTTCAAGATGCAAATCTTCTACTGCCACAAAACTTGAAATATTCTTAATTGAAGTCATTTTAACAACAGGAGAAAATATTTCATCAAAATCTATATCTTTCTTTTGTGCAAACCCCTTTACAACAAGTCTAGCCTTATACCTCTTTTTGCCTCCATATTCTACTTTCAACCTATAAACCCATTTATTCTGCAATGCTCTTTTTCCTGCAGGCAACTGAACCAAGTCCCAAGTCTGGTTGTTTACCAAGGAATTCATTTCCTCTTTCACGCCTTTCTCCCACTTCCTTTTAGTGTCTACCTGCATTGTCTCTTCATAACTTTCTGGGTCACCAGAATTAGTCAACAATAAATAGTACAATGAAGGAGAGTATCATCCAGAGGGTCTACTTAACCTAGTAGATCTTCTAGCAACACTTGCAGGAGTTTGAGGTACATGTTTCTCCTGTTGTTGTACATTTTGATTTTCTGGTACCTTTGGAATTTATTTTTCAGTGATCTCATCAAGCACTGTGTATTCTGGTTTTTCTTTTTCCTATTTCTTTCCCTGCAACTGATCTATGTACATGACCTTCTCATTGAATATCACATCTCTACTCCTAATGATTTTTTGATTTTCATAATCTCATAAGCAATAACCAAAATCATTAACACATTATCCAATAAAGGTACTCTTCTTGGATTTTTCCTCAATCTTTGTTCTATTTTATTTATCAATATGGACAAATGCTTCACAACTAAAAGTCTTCAAAAATTTATCAATATGGACAAATGTTTCACAACTAAAAGTCTTCAAAAAGAATAGTTTACCTTTTTCCATGTCCATTCCTCCTCTAGAACTATACCATCCAAAGAGCTTAAAGTTCCTTTGTTTATTATTAAGTAGTAACAATAATATCTACAAATATCTCTCCCCTTAACTGTAGTGGCAACCCAACATGCAATCTCATACCCTTGCACGCTCCATGATTGTCAACATGTTCATCTTTTTCCACACACCATTTCGAGGTGTTCCTGGAACTATTCTTTCTCTACGAATCCCATGGTACAGAAAAATAATCATCAAACTCCTTTTACAATATTCATCTCCATTTTCAGATCTGAGACACTTCAAATTTTTCTTATCCCATTCTCAACCAAAGCTTCCTTTTCTTAAAAGTTTCAAAACATCATATTTTTGTCGAAGGCAATAAACCCAAGTTTTCTAGTTGCATCGCCACTGTGCAACACATAATAACAAGATCCACCAAGAGATGATACCGAAGTTGGTCCCCATACATCCTGTGATGCACAAGCTCTAACCTTTTCACTCTTCTTCCTTGACTCTTAAGAAATATGATTTCTATGTTTTCCATAAACACAATGCTCACAAATCCAATCAATTTGTTTAAGATCTCGTGAATAAATTTATTTTGAAGTATTCATCCTTTCCTCTCACTCCATGTCCATCACTTATGATGCCATTGTATCCACTCATTTAGAATCTAAAGAGATAGAAGAGTCAAGATTACCAATACATTACAAATACAATGAACCTACCTTCTCTCATTTTTCTACCACCAAGATACTTTGGTGACCTTCCATGCCTTATATGTAAATATAGATATACAACTTCACTTTCCAACTCCTATTGAATTTATATTTTTCCTTAGATATGGTGAATATCTTACCCTTTCAATAACTATTGATTTCCATTCTTTTTATTTATTTATACCTTACCACCCAACAATTTTGTATGGTACATCATCACCCAAATGAACCCCGTCCAAAATCACCTCAACATAATCTAGGTACTGTTTCATGGGTGTGGCATGAAATGAAGTCTTTGAATCTACTACCCAAGACTGTAAATATTATCTACGTAGTAAAGAATCTTGTAACACATCACCGCTTACATTTGCTTCTCAATTTTTCTCTCTCTTATCCATCTCTTTGTTTCTTTGTAGCTCTTCAGTCTTACTTCAAATGTCCTTTGTTCCCACAATTCCAACACTCTATCTTTCCTATTCTGGTTTTGGATCTACCCTTCCTAGAATTCCCTTGGTTCCTTGAGCCCTTTCCTCTATCCTTTTTTCTTCCCCTACTCTCCAAGGTAAATGCATTACCTAATGTCTCACATGTGCTTTTGTGTCGCATTTCCTCATTAAGGATAACACCAACAACATCATCAATTTTTAGAGTGTTTGAACCAAAGACAAAGATACTTACAACCATGACCAAGCCACTCCATCTTTCTGGCAATGAGCACAAGATTAAAAGAGCCTTGACCTCATCAACAAAGTCCACTTTTATAGAACTTAGCTGATTAGTAACCATATTAAATTCATTTAAATCATCTACAACAGACCTACCTTCTGACATATTCATATTAAATAATCTCTTCATTAGAAATACCTTATTGGATGTCGAGTATTTTTCCTACAGTTTAGCCAATGCATCCATCAACTCCTTCGTTGCCTTTTCTTTTGAAATATTGAAATCCACCAATGATGCCAGGCTCGGCTATATCGTTCCTAGTGCCTTTCTATCAAGAACCTCCCATTTTTCATCCTTCATGGTTGTCATCTTCTTTGCTATTCCACCCAATGGTAGGAATAGATCCTTCCGATATAAATAATCTTCCTTCTAGATCTTCCATAACTGGTAGTTTTGGCAGTTAAATTTCTCGAACCTAAACTTTCCATCTTCTGTCATTTCTCCCACTCGAACCAGGAACCCTCTTTTCCTGCATATTACCTTTCACTCCGATACTAGTTGTTAGGAAAACAAGATCGCAGATCAATAAAATAAAATAAAATGCGGAAATAAAACACAGAAGATACACAATCCCCCCCTAGAATTAGTTGTGGGGGGGAAATCCCCCCCACACTCCCCCATTAGGGAATTGAGTCCAAGCATAGCTGAAAAAAACTTCTAAATCAGGAAGATAATCAGGTTCCACATTCACCCAACAACAACAAGGTGTACTCCCAGGTATAATGTCCCAATTAGACTATGCATCGTTTAGTTTAGGAGTCCCATCTGGAATTTGGCTTGGCTTCCATTATTGATAACTTTGATTTTGTTGTTGGTTAAGGTCTGGTTTACTGATGCGAGGATGGATGCAATTCCTAGATGTAGATAAAAATCATGTATGTAAAGACAACTAACCTATCACTAATCTATGTTAACCTATCCTAGCTAGGATCAAGGCTAAAGTAACCGGTGAGTTATAATGCAACCAAATCTTAAAACAACTTTAACACATCTAGTTTTATAAAAAGAGAAAGATTGGAAGCAATAGAATATATAAGTCTATAATTAGATTAGTCCATATTACAATAGTATATACTATAACAACTCACGAAACACAAGGAATGGAAATATTCAAATAAATACCAACACTGCAAAAAATATGATTAAGATTGCATAATAATTAGTCTACAACAAACAAATCATTCTTATAGTCCATAGAAACAACAAACATCTTCACTTGAAGTAGTTCAAAGATTTGATCAGTTTATACACAATATTTCTTCTAAAAATAATGGCCCTGAGGGCTTCTCAATATTCATTAACACTTTATAAGTTGTTGAAACTGTTCATGGGTCTATACAATGCTTGAAAATCCAAAAGTATAAAATGTCATTATTTTGAGAGTCTCTAGTCTCTTTTATACAAATAATAGTAACTCATATTTGCCTTTTTGCCTTCTTCTTGAACAAGCAGTTACAAACTATTCACATTCCCTTCTCTCATGACAAGTGGCACAAAAGGATGAATCTTGAGGTGGTTAGGAAAAAGATGGAAGGGATAACAATGGTTTTTCCTTTTCCTATGGTCTTTTACTCTGTAGATAAGCCATCCAAACTTCTAGCTAGTTAAACAGTGACTCAATCCTCCTGTATGATAGCTTATCCAACATTGCTTCGATCATAGCCATGCTATCACCCAAGGAACTCATATCCTTCTCCAATTTTGTCATGTAAACTTGTATCATAGTATGGATCTTCGTTGGTTGTATCAAATGATGATCAATAAGATCGGTTGAGACGAAAGTTGATGTTTCAACTATTTGTCTCCTTCTACTTGTACTTTTCTAAACTACATTCACTAATTCCTCCATGACTAAATTCTACCCATGTTCATCTAACATTGGGAGTTGACCATGCCTTATCAACTCTTGAGAATCTTTATGAGTTCTAGAGAAAATCCCCATTGTTTTGGTCACTTCTTTGTCTGCTCATTGCCCTACCTACTGGAAATTATCTAGCACATACAATTCTATCTTCCTTGTTGATTTCGAGGTTCTGTATAATTCTGGAGGTGCATCAGGATTTTCTTCTGTCGAAGTATCAATGTCTGCTATACCTTCCTAGATATTGTTGTATTGTATCAACTGCATTTCTATCTTGTTGTTTTATTCAATAACTTTTGCAGCTACATTTTGGAAAAGATGTAGGTTGGCGTACATATCGATGATTGCACCTTCCAGCTCATTTCTCACTTTTCCCACACTGGCTTTAAAACTGAGAAAACTTCTCTCATATATCCTTACTTGTTGGAGCTTCTCTTCTAACTCTTTGATCTTCATTTCCTTCTCCTCATTCTTTTGGCACAACCTTTGTATATTATCTACATTTGCATCCATGAATGCAAATCCTACCCTATTTATTGCCATAGGATTTTCCCTGACATCTCCTGTAATGGGCACCTGAGTTACTATTGATAGAGGAGCTCCCTTTGTTGCTGGAAAATTTTTAACCCTTTCTTGTACAGCCAGTTTTTCTATCGTACGTGAAAATGCGGATGTCCACTATTTAATTCGAATGAAAATGTTCCTAAGGCCTGATACCTAACACACTACTTGTTGTTTATGTTTCTGCGCCTGCAGTGGATGTTCCATGGACATCCAAGTCCATTGGGTGTGTGTCTTCTTCTCTATCCTCTGCATCTTTCTTTTTCCTTTCTTCTTCAATAGATTTATATGTTGCTTCCTTTTCTAGTAATTGTGTCACTATTCTTGATGCTTCAACAAACTCCTTTTCCTTTTTGGTAGTGAATTTTTCTTTGAATTTTTCTTTTTCTCTTGCTTCACTTTCTACAATAGCCTTTTCTTTGTCAGCTTCCATCTTTTGCTTCTTTTTAGAATCATTTTTATTCATCAATACTTTATCTTTGTCCCTCCTCTTTTTTTCAGTTGGTGCTTCTTCTTCTTCTACTATTGAACCTGAATGGGTTGAGAGGGATATGGGGGGAGATATCTTAGCTTCATCTCTTTCTGCATCTTTTCTAGACTCCTCTCTTGTAGCTTCTTCTTCTGCAATCCTACCTCTTGGTTGACCCGCCTATTGAAAATAACCTCATCATAGGTTTTGGCATTCTAGTGTCCTTCTTCTTCCCAGAACTTAGTGGTGTATTCGTAAGGGAGTCTCATGCTATGAATATTCTCTCTGGAAATGTTCTTGGGATCATGTCTCCTCATTCTTTCCTCTAAAAAATGATAGGAAATAAATATGTCTACTTCTGTCTGGGTCTGTTTGGTGTTTTCAATGAAGTAGTTTGCAATGTAAAGAGGCAATAGAGGCTAGGTGGATTTCTTTGATCTATATAACCTTCCTCCAACCCCATATATGATTGTCTGATATGCTACTTCCTAGAGCACAAGTTTATCTAGGACAAAACTAGGAAGTAGGTGAGGCATTTTCATTGCACCATATATCCTTATTTATGTACCATTCTACATTATATAGCAATCCCCACTATTCCTTATAACTTATATGGCCTTTCGGTCATACAAGGTGGGGAGGTGCAAAAAATGAACTCATACAGTGGTGCAAGAAAGTGTTCACAGATCCTTTGATAATTTTTTTGGCATTTTTTCTCCCATAGAACTTTGCAATAAATATGGATAGCATCATCAATGGGCAACCAACTCCATCCCATGTTCGGGTATTTTTGAGCTATGTACATTATTTCTAAAATACATGAACACATATGGAAACTGGGGAAGCTACCCGGTTGTGCTCGTGTAGCAGCTGAAATTTCACTTTTAAGACTCTCAGAAAATATGTATTCCCAGTTCAATGAGGCACTTACATCTGCACAAAAATAATTTAATTGCAAATAAGATAAAGGAAATTGTGATTCGTCTGGTTCCCCATATAACCCGCCTAGCATGGATACCATATACTAGTATGGTATTATTATATTGGTAGTGGGATATTGACCTTTGACCCAAGATTTGAATTTCTTATCTTATTTATACCAGGTGGGGAACAAATCCTTTAGGGTGAGCTCCAACTCACTAAGGAGTTGACCATCTAAATTTTTGTTTCTAGCCTCTAGGTGATAACATTTGGCTAAATCATCAGGCCTTAATGAAGCTATCAGATCCTTTCTTACATTAAAGATATACTTGTTTTCTACGTATTTGTTCTTCAAAATCCATGATATAGCATTTGCACAAGGGAATACAGTTGGATGTGCTTCCACCCTGAAGATTCCTGATTTTATGATGTTCTTAAATGCCTGTAGTTCGCCTGGGTCCTCTACTTCTATAGAAAAGTTTGATTTCTTGAGCATGTGATAGACTTCCCCCCATTTCAAAATCTCTCCTTCTTTGTCTAAAATTTGTGATGTATTGTCGTATACTGTTCTAACACTTTCAGTATTTGTTGTCTATTGAGAGTTTCCAGATTCAACTCCTATTGACTTCTTTGCTGCCTTCTTTCGTGGTGACATGTCTGAACCTACATACAATGATAAATTTGTAGCACATTATTAGAAATAATTCATAAAGAATTATTCAAGACATGTTGTCCTTTGTATATACCAATCAATTTCCTACTGATATTGTGAAGGACTTGGGCAATTCTTTGAGAAAAATGAACAATTTTAAATGCAAGTTGGAGGAGTTAATAGTAACTCCTCTAAGTAGTTCATAGGAGTTAATAATAACTCCTCCGAGTAGTTCATAGGAGTTAATATCAACTCCATTGAGCAGCACTTCGAAGAGTCTTTATTAATCTTGGAGGGTGTTCAGATGTTTTACAAAGAACTCTTCCAATCTACTCGTAGGAGTTAATAATAAATCTCATGAGCATATCAGAGAAGTTAATAGTAACTTCTTTGATATGTTTCAGAGAGTTACTAAAACAATTTCCAGGACAAAATTTGTGAATACACAACATGGTGAGGAACCATTCAATTAGTTTAGAGGTACAAGTTGTGGGCTTATGGTTTATTTAGGTCAAGATTTTGCGCTTTAGATGAAAAATAGAAGGGGGGTTTTCCAGTAGTTGAACATGAAGATGGGGATTTTAGGAATGGTCAATTAAAAAGGGAATTCACTTGATTTAATCTGTAACCATTGAAGGGGTTGGTTCATTGATGAGGGAATAGAGTCTCAAAAATGGTGAAGCAGAAGAGGGAACAATCCAAGGGAATAGAGGCGAATTAGAGTTGAAATCGTGCAAGAGAAAAGAGGGGAAAAAATACCCTAACTCTAATTTTTAATAAAAGAAAAAAGAAGGGGGGGACGGACTTACCGGTTGATAGTTGCCACTTGTAGAGGGATGAGATGGAAAATTTGCTCAAATGGTGTTTACACAACTCTCTAGTGTCAAGTCAAGAGAAATTTGTATAGTGATAAAATCCCCAACCCCATTTCACTTTATATAGCTTAAAGTTAATTAAGTAGAATTAAATGTGGTAGGTGTGCTCAGAGGATTTCTTAACAACTTTACCGAACTTGCCTTGGTTTATCGGAGCAATTGGAAAGAACTCCTCCGAGCAGCTCGAAAGATTTGAAGGGAACTCCTCCGAGCAGCTCGGAAGAGTTGAAGGGAACTAATCCGAGAAACTTGGAGGAGTTGAAGGGAACTCCTCCGAGCAGATCAGAGGAGTTCAAGGGAACTCCTCCGAGAAGATTGAAAGAGTTGAAGGGAAGTCCTTCGAACAACTCAGAAGAGTTGAAGGGAAGTCCTCCGAACAACTCAGAAGAGTTGAAGGGACTCCTCTGAGCAGCTTGGAAGAGTTGAAGGGAACTTTTTCGAAAATTTCTTAAAACTTCCACTTTGACTAATTTCTCAATTTTTTCAAGCCAATCATGAGTTACCAGGAGAATTTTTTTTTTATCAAACGGATTTTGAGAATTTTAATTAGGTTTCAAAAATGAGGAGGCTCCATTTTAGGAAAGTATTGAAATATGAGGTAAAATGGAGGGGTTGTAGTGCTAGTCACAATAGGATGAAGTCCTGAAAGTCGAGGAAAGCACAAATTTTTGCCCAGATTTGAATTGGATCAGGTGTTTCACTCAGAGAACTTCCCAATGATGATGTGGGAAGGGGAGAGATCAAAGAATAATCATAAAAATCAAATATCAAGCAAGACTCAAAAGTTAAGAAGGGTTGAAAAGTACCAAGGAAATACTAATGAAAGCTTGTTCCCCAATGGATTCGCCAATTTTTTGTTATGGTAAAGTTCCCCCTACGGACAGGTGAAACCCCCCTTGAATCAAGACCCCTTCTTTGATCCAAGACAGAAGGAAAACAAATGGTAACTACTTTCCCTTTAGACCTATTTCAACAAGTAGGATAGAAGAGAGAAATGGATGTCACACCTTTTTACGATGGTTGTCCTCCCTGTTCCAGTGTTTTGAACTTGATATCCAAGATCCTAGGTGCAAGAAAACACCTTCAAAAGAAGAAGACGAGATTCCTTTATTCCACACTGTAATGTTAAGTAAAAATAGATCTATCTATGATGATTTTCAAAACAATAGACGTGTAAATTATTGAATGCATAAAAATGAATGGAATAGGACAAGTTATCTAT
>SNQJ01S0061922.1:83283-96836 GCA_010110895.2 Picea sitchensis | reverse complement strand
CTACTTTGTTAGCAGTTCCTAAAATGTGCTTAATGACAAACGTAAAATTTTGCATGTACTCTACCCATTTTGCATGCTTCTGGTTCAACTTATCTTGTTGACTCACGAACTGCAATGCATGATTGTCACTGTACAACACAAAGTCTTTGGGTATCAAGTAATGCCTCCACTTCTTTAATGCCTGTATGATGGCATATAACTCTTTGTCATATGTGGAGTACTTCAACTTTGCATCATCTAGATTCTCGCTGTAATATGCAACAGGTCTGTCATCTTGACTCAGGACCGCTCCTACAACATATCCGCTGGCGTCACATTTTACCTGAAATGTTTTCTGAAAATCAGGCAACACTAGAATTGGTTGCTTTGTTATCTTCCGCTTCAACAGATTGAATCTTCTCTCAGCCTCGGCTGTCCAATGAAAAACTTTATGCCATTTCTTCACGGTGTCCATCAGTGCTGCGCTAATTCCACTAAAATTCCGAATGAATTTCCGGTAGAAACTAGCTAATCCATGGAAACTCCTTACCTCAAAGACCTTTCTGGGTGATGGCCAATTCCTGATCACCTCCACCTTCTCAGGATCCATCTTCAATTCATTCTCTGAAATAACAAAACCCAGATAAATGAGTTCTGTCTGCAAAAATGAGCATTTCTTCAAATTGATCAACAGTTTCTCCTGCTGTAGCCTTCTCATTACAATGGCCAAATGTTTTAAATGTTCAGCACTGGTCTTGCTGAAAATCAGTATGTCGTCCAGATATACAACCACAAATTTGCCAATGAATTCCCTCAGGACTTCATTCATCAGCCTCATAAAAGTGCTTGGCGCGTTTGTCAAACCAAACGACACGACCAACCATTCTTACAAACCCTCGTTTGTTTTGAACGCTGTCTTCCATTCATCTCCCTCTCTCATCCGGATCTGGTGATATCCGCTCTTGAGATCAATTTTGGAAAAGTAATTTGCCCCACTCAGGCAATCCATCAGATCGTCCATTCTTGGTAGTGGAAATCTGTTTCTGATGGTGGTTTTATTTATCGCCCTGGAGTCTGTACACATCCTCCAGCCTCCATCCTTCTTCGGCCTTAGTACTGTCGGAACAACACACGGACTGAGACTCTCCCTGACCAGTCCTTTGTTCAGCAGATCCTGTACCTGCCTTTTGACTTCCTCATTCTCCTGAGGTGTCAACCTATACGCGGCTTTGTTCGGAAAACTTGCTCCGGGTATGAGATCGATGTGATGACTCACACTTCGCATCGGTGGAAACGAACGAGGTAGTTCGTCCACGATGATGTCAGCGAACTCTCCTAGCAGTTCCTGAATCTCGTCTGGCAAGTCATCCACTCTTGTGCTTGTCAGGACAATTCTCAGCTTCCTGACAACAAAGAATTGTGGATCTTCATTTTTCTCCATCTCTGTGAGAAGCTCCTTCCCACTCATGAGAAGTATTGTGCTGGTTACTTTCGGCTTCACTCCTTTATCCTTTATCGGAAGCAATCTATGGGTTCTCCCATCTTTCTCCAGAGTGTATGTGTTCATCCTCCCATCATGAACAACATTTCTATCATACTGCCATGGTCTACCCAACAATATGTGACATACGTCCATGGGAATGACATCACACAAAATCTCATCATGATAATTCCCAATTTTGAATTTAACTAAGCATTGTTTAGTGACACTTACCCGGTGTCCTTTCTGTAACCACGAGACTTTATATGGACTCAGGTGCTTAGTCGTTTTGAGCTCCAGCTTTTCCACCATCTCGGTTGAAACGAGATTGTCGGTGCTTCCACTGTCCACGATGACCTTGCATTTCCTGTCCTTGGCTGTGCAAGACGTTCTGAACAGTCTTCTCCTTTGCACTGAGCTTTGCACCTCTTTCTCAGGTGTCAAAAGAATCTTATGCATTCCAATCGACCTTCCGCTGTCTTCATCTTCGTTCTCAACATCACGCCTCCACGCCTCAGTGATGTGGGTTTCTCCTCTGTCCATCTTCCTGTCTGGACAATCCATGACTTTATGTCCATCTTTCCCACATGTAAAACATGTGATGATTCCTCCACGACTTCTTCCTCTACCTCGGGTACGAGGAATAGCGTTGGCGTCAGCATATCCGCCACCCTGCTCTGTATTCTGCCTCTTCGGCTCAGCATATTGCTGCCTCTGTTGTGAAGTTCCACCTCTTTCAATCTTACCCTGAGGTTTCTTCCACTCCTCCTTGGGCTTCTGGAATTTTTCTTGGGCAACTGCCTTGCCTCTGGATTGACTCATGCCTCTCCCTCGCTGTCCCTGCTTGCGGCTCAGCTTTTCTTCGGCTTTCAGAGCCATCTGGTACGCATCCTCAACTATTCGGATGGTAACCATGCTCAATTCATCCTGAATGTCATACCTCAAACCATTCAGGTATCTTGCCACCTTTTCATCATCGCTCTCCCGATGACCTGCTTTGATATTGAGCCTATAAAACTCCTCGGTGTATTCCTTCACCATCATCAACTTCTGTCTCAGGTTCTGCATTCGCCTGAACAGAGTGATCTGGTAATCCCTGGGGATGAATTTCGCTTTCATCTTAGCGATCATCCTATCCCAGCTCTTAATTTTCTGTTTTCCTTTGCAGCGCCTATCAGCCTGCAACTCATCCCACCATAAGGCTGCATGTCCTTTTAGCTTAGTAACAACGTGCCTTATCTTCTGTCCTCTTCGATATACTCATAATCGAAGTAGGTGTCAAGTTCTCAGATCCAATCCAACAACTCTTCTGCAATTAGACTCCCCTCATAGACGGGAATGTCCATTTTTGTCTTTGAGCTCATTCTAGAAATGGCTCTGATCAACCGTTCGGTTGAAGCATCTTCTGCTGTGACTTCTTCGGTATCATGTCCAGCTTCTTCTTCGACCTTGGAGTCACTAAGATCTCCAGCACCTGCTCCGCGTTGTTGAGTTGTTTCCATCTCTTCGAGTCTCACCCCGAGATCTCGTATCTGCCGCTCCATCTATGGATTCCCTGCCGACCTACCCCTTCTTCGGGCATCCCTGTCTTCTCGATCAGGTGACTGCCTTTCTCTTCTAGGCGGCATGGTGTACTTCTGTCTCTGCTACAAAAAACAGAGATAAACCTTCTCCGTCTCTGATACCACTTGACGCGCACCGTCAAGACCCTCACGGTCCGACCCGCTCTCACCATGACCTTCTTCAACCACGGCCCGAAGAGTCAAAGAGCTCTTCCAACTCCCCTCGGGAGTTTTCCTACCCACAACAACTCCTTCTGCGATCTTCCCCTCGCTTATCGGGAAATCGGAACTCGCGAGTTCGCGAGTTCAACGCTCACAATATCGGGTCTTTTACTTCCCTGAAACCCGATGGTCAAAAGGTCAACACTTTGTATGTCGGGGATTTCCCTATCGAGAAATCCCTATCCGCGATGTCAACAACTCGAACTGACAATCCCCGATGTCTGATGTGCCAATCTCCGACGCACGTGTGGACTTGGACCTTCCAGCTTCGAAATTCATTATAGCGACACCTGTACTTCTCTAAACCCTCGTGGTCCCACTCTGCCACGTCGTCGTCAGGATTTCACAAATCGTGAATCCACGATTCAAGTTTTCCTTGATGTCGAAAACTCCGAATGCCGAACCCCGATATGATGGGATCTTGCGCCACCTGTCCTCCTGACGATCGACAGCTCTGATCAAATCGGGGAATTTCTATTCGTGATTCTAAAGAGTATGAAACTCTTGCTCCCACAAACCCTGATATGCCGATACGCGACGACTCTTGGTTTCTCCTACGCTCAAGGGTTTAAATCCCTCGCTACTTTTCCTAGATCTGATGGTCTGCAGAACTTCGCGATTCTCCTCAGCGATCCCTGACCGTCAATTCTCTGCCTTAGAGATTTTTCCTGCTCCAAAGATCCGTTTATGTTCGAGCCCCTCCTGGACCTGTTCCCGCAGTGTCCACAAAGGGACTATCCCTCCTGAGCTTAAGTTATCCTACTCCTTCAACTGAAGGTTGGCGCACTCCTTGCGCTCAACGTCCAATCACTCTCTAAGTGTTGGATCTTCTGGACTCTGTGCACTTCCTGCAACAGTAATCCCTCCCTTCCTTTCCTCAGGCTAATTGCTGAGATTTCAACCTCGGCCTGCACTTCTCCTGCACGACACGAGTAACCCGATTCGACTTCTGGGCAGATGAGAATAAGAGTTTAACTGCTGAGCCTCATCAACGCACTCTATGCGGATGAATTCCACTGCACTCTATGCAGGAATCTCCTGGCTCAAACAAAGAAACAATTGAAACTCATTATCCTCTCTCTCACAGATTTCAATTCAACTATGAAACCGCATACACAGCATATCAAACCAAATGCATGACAGAAAAACAAAGCATTCATGAACATAATATCAACACAGAGAAACAACACAAACCATGAAAGTGAATCAAAGACTACCTTCTATTAATTCAATCTGTACATGTGTGTTCTTCACAGGTTCTCTGCTCTGCTCTTCTCTTCTTGCTCTCTATGATAATTTCTCTTGTTACAATGTACAAAGGAGGGTGCCTATATTTCATTTTCCCTCTCGAAATCTGAAGCTATCAAATCTATAATAAATTCCTATCTAACAACATTAAAATTATTAAATGCCTTCCTATCTACCAAGGACAAGAGCTTAAAGGCTCAAGGTCCATTTACATATACAAGTACGCTTCATTACATTAACTCTTTAATGCTTGACGCAACCATATCAAGGTAAAATTCAAAAAGAAGTTTGCTGGCTTGTCCAACTGTCTTTTCCTGCTCCCCTCGCTGGCTCGCTTGATGAGTGAGCGATGCTCCTGCATCACATTTGGCTTGGCTTGTACATCTTGAAGCAACTTCATGACAGGGACTCCTAAGGAAGTGGGGAGAACTACCTCTGTTCCATAGACCAACTAGTATGGTGACATACCGATTGACCTTTTGGTGGTCAGTCTGTCAACCCATAATGCGAACACCAACTTGTTATGCCATGGTTTCTTGTTTTCCTGCAATGTTTTCTTGATGATATTTACCAAGGTTTTGTTTGAATATTTCGCCAACCCATTCCCCTGAGGGTAGTAAGATGTGGAATGACCCAAACCAATGTGATACTGGTTGCAGAAATCTATGAGCTTCTTTGACCGAAAAACAACTGCATTATCAGTTATAATCTTTCTAGGACATCCAAAGTGAGACAAGATATTATTTTCAAGGAATTTGATAATAACAGAGTCAGTGGCTTGCCTTCTTGGTACTGCTTCGATCCATTTGGTAAAATAATCGGTGGCAGTGAGAATCCACCTGTGCTGACCTGAAGAAGGGGGGTGTATTTCTCCAATGAAGTCCAGTCCCCATTGCTGGAAAGGGGCTTCAAATGAGATCGGTTTCAGGGGGAGAGGAAGGAGTTTCCTTTTGCCTTCAAACAACTGACATTGATGACATACAATCACTTTATGATGTACATCGGCGAATAGGGTGGGCCAATAGAATCCAACTCTGAGTATTTTGTTGGTTGTGACCTTCCAGTTCAGATGGCCACCACATTCTCCTGCATGAAATTCTTGTAACACTTTGTCAGCTTCATCTTTCAATAAACAATTTAACAAAATGCCTCCAGGATCTTTCCAATACAAATTGCCTTCTAGAATACAGAATTTTAAGGCTTTCAACTTTAAAAATCTAGCTTTAGTCTTAGTCAAACCAGGGGGAGCTTGTAAATTTTGCAAAACGAATATAAGGTCTACGTACCATGGAGAGTTGAGAAATACCTCTCTCACACTTGGAGTCGCCATCTCCTCCTGTTCATCTATTGCAGCTAAAAAATTAATGTCAAGTGCATGGACATTTGATTAAGCCATTAATTTTGCTAGGCCTTGACCCTTGATTAGTTTTGTAGGCTTAATCTCTATATCGTATTCTAAAATGACAGCAATCCATTTTCCCCTTCTTCCATATGGGTTGTCCTGGGTCAAAATGTCTTTTACTACCTCATTCAGAACGTATGCAATGGTATGAGAATGGAGAATGTAGACTCTAAAGTCCTTTATGGTTTTCACCAAGGAAAAATCTTCTTTCTCCATTATCTTGTAATTTAGAGTAGCATCTCTTAACGCTTTACTGAAGAAAGCTATGGGATGTTCATACCCTTTGCTGTTCTTTTGTAGTAAGACCGTTGCTATAGTATGTTCGGAAGTGAAAGAAAAAAGATAGAAATCCTTAGTGAAATCAGGACTGATTAAGACAGGGGCCTCTATGAGTGCTCGTTTGACTTGTTCGAAAGACTGTCTGGACTTAGCGTCCCATTTTATTTTTATGTACTTTTTTAGCATATTTGTAATGTTTCTGAGGAGCTCTGCCAGATTGGGAATGAATCTTTGTAGAAAGTTTATTCTCCCGATAAAAGACTGTAATTCTTTGAGGTTTCTTGGGTGTTCTAGTTTTTGTATGGCCTCGATTCTGCCGGGGTCAATTTTGATTCCGTCCTTGGATATGATGTGTCCTAGAAGTTTTCCTTCCTCTAGTTCGAAAAGGCTTTTCTTGGGATTTAAATAAATCCCAAACCTTCTACATTTCTCGAAGACTCGTATGAGGTGTCGCAGGTGTTCGTCATCGGATCAGTAAAATACAGTTACATCATCCAAATAGATGACAATAAACTTACCCGATTCTTCCACAAAGGCGATATCCATCACTCTCTGGAATGTGGCTCCTGCGTTCATCATACAAAACACTTGCCAGTACCTGATATTATCGGGAGAGATTGGTCTTCATTTCACCTCTACTGTGTATGGGCGTGTCGGGCAGAAAGGAATCTTACATGTGGCTGCTGACGTAGCCAATTTGTCCGCCAAAATGTTTTGTCCCTCAGCATTACCTGCAAGTCAACTTTAGTGAAACATCTCAGGGCATCAAGAACAACATTCCTATAAGCTCTAAGACGTGGGTGTTTCGCAACATACTCACCTTTGATCTTCTTGATTATCAACTCAGAGTCACCTCTTACCATAATCTGTTTAGCACCAACTCTTTTTAAAAGCTTCAGACCGAGCATCAAGGCTTCATACTCGGCAAGATTGTTAGTGCATTGGAATTTTAACTTGTAAGAATGGTTTTCTGAATACCTGTTTCTTTGATTATGCAGCCAGACTCCTGCTCCAGCTCCTTCTTTGCTTACTGCTCCGTCAAAATCCATGCTCCAGAAATCTGCCGTTAGCTCTTCAGTTATCATGTTTTTTATCCTTGCTACCTCAATGGTTTCTTGGCCTTCATCCAGACTAGATGTATCTTCTTCCAGCTGAGTATCTTGTTCTCCCGTGTCACCATCATTGTACAAAATAAAATAATCCAAGTCGGAATGCGCAGAGTAAAGGGGATAGTTGTGCAGTTTTTCTTGGCTACTAACCATGTATTTCATCAATGTTTCTCTGTATAGCCTTCTTTGTTGCCTGAAAACTGGGATAGTGGCATAAGACATGTCTAGCTGCAGGGTACCTCTCAGCTTAGCCCCCCAAGACCGAGATAGCAACATTCCGTACTTTAGAAGGATGTATGAAACTATCATGTCCATTACCATGCTCTTTGCAGGAATCTGAACCAAGGTGATACATAGGTCCTTGATCAGACCAATACATCTAACTTTAATGGAGTCAAATGAGTGTAAATCCTTGTAAGGTCTGGTGACCTCCAGTCCCAGTTTCTCCATCATAGCTTTAGGCATCATATTGTGGGAAGCACCCAAATCCAGCATAGCTTTATGCAAGATTAGGTCATGTATGTTTAGACTGATGTAAAAAGGAGCGACATCACCATTATCGTCTCGTCCATCTACTTCATGTCCGAACAAAAGTTCAGGTTGATCATCTGTAAGGTTCACGGTATCTGAATGATTTGCTGATCCAATGGTTAAGGCCTTCGTTCCTATGTCAGGTTCAATGGTTAGTGCTTTAATCACCTATGAGCGATAAACGTCTTTTTTAATCAACTCATAAAGCAGAATGTGAATCTTTACTTTGGCTAATTCTCCCTCAAGGCTGAAAGGTGTAGGATCTCTGCCTTGGCTCATCAATTCATGTTTTTCCACCACACTCTTCTGGCCAGAAGTACTTGGTGGATTAGTAGGTGAAACCTCGGGCTGTGATGATCTTTTCAGAATAGTAGGGCTTTTCTTCGCAGGAAATTCGGCAGTACTCTTCTCAGGAATCTTCGTGGCAGATGGCTCAGAGGCCTTCTTGGTTTCGACTACCTTCTTCATTTCAATCGTCTTTTTTGGGGAACTCCCTTATGTATTTTTACTCTGCAGATTATATTGCTGGTGTACCTCCAAAATGGAATTTTCGAATGCCTGTTGTTCTGTATCTTTGGCTTCTTCACTTACCTTTGTTTGATGGAGAAGAAAAAGTTCTTGCTCTTCTTGGGTAAGGAAAATAACTTCGTTATCGTGAATGCCCATGAGATTTATATGAGTATCCTCCAGTTCCTCGATCACTTCATCCCCTTCATCATCATAATTTTCTTGTAAGGGAGGTCTGATCTGGACCTCTCTGCTCTCTTTGATCTCTAGGATATCTCTGTCTGATTTGAGGAGGGTTTCTCCTGAAGTTAGGATTCTGAACCTGAGGAGCAGGTGGGTTGTCTCTTGGAGGATTTATTTCTGACACAGTAAGTCTTTCCACCATTATTTCCATTGCTCTCGCCAAATAATGCAATTTGGAATCTGAGGTTGAGGTGGAAGGTTCTTCTTTAATTGTGACTCTCCTCTCTGACCTCTGACGTGCCCTTTTTGCCAACAAATTGGCTTCCACACTTATTGCACTTTTCTAGATGTCTTCCAGGGTGGTAGAATTTCTTTCCCTTAGTTGGTATGACATGTTAGCGTCAAAACCATCATGGAATTTTATCAATGCGAAACCCTGTGGAGGTTTGATTTCGGCTGGGATTGCATTGTACAGGTTATTGAAACATATGCAGTAATCTTGTACTGTCTCACCTTGATTTCTTCTAAAATTTTTGTATTCTGACAATATTTGGAGAGGGTTTTTCTTTACCTCCCATCTGTCTAGAAAACTCCTTTGGAATGCGGTAAGGTCAAGGATTGAGGCAACACACAACCCTTTGTACCATTTTTTAACATCACCTGTCAAACTTTGGGCAAACAATCTCATTTGAATGTTAACTTCATCAACTTCATGCAGATCATAATAATCATTCATTTTATCTACGTGATGTTGTGCACTCAAAGGTCCTATTGCATAGAATTGTGGAAGTCTCATTTGATAGTCCTGGGGCATGGCATGAAGAGGCGCAACCAATCCCAAGGGAGCATATCGAGCTGCCATGATGTGTGGAGGAGGTGGGATAACAGACTGGATGATTGGTGAGGTAGCAACTAAAGACGAGGATGAGGAGGGACTAGATAGCACTGAGGGAGTGATTTGCGTTTTAGCAGTGGGAGACAAGACTTCAGGGGTTCGGGGTTGCAAAACGGTTGGGTCGAAAAAGATTTCATTCACAAAACTATTGGAACTATGTTCTAACCAGGCTTTGTTGGGAAAATGTGTCAAAGTCAGGGTTTTGAAAGGTAATGGGTTCCCCTGAAAATGAAAGGGACTTATGCAAGGGAGTATGACTCACCGAACCTTCAGCTATGGTATTTTTTCTAAGCAACTGTTCTGGGTTATCTGTCACTATCGCAGGTTTTGGGTTTGGATGAGATCGAGTATAAACTTTCTTGGGAGCCAGATTTCTTTTTGATTTATATATATATACTTTTTAGTTTTATGAGTCCAAAAATAATATTTACAAGCTTTAATCAACCTCTAAACATTACTTTGTTCTCAACTTTGCAATCTTTCAGGGACAAACTTTCTTTTAGGGGGAAAGAAAATGTGAAATTATAAATTTTGTGTTCTTCCCCAGTGGAGTCACCACTATGTTAGCACTTGGTAAATTTCCTAGTGGTTGACACAGAGGAAATCCACAAAATGTAACTTTATCCAACCACTTTTGAAGCTGGGATCTAGCCCTTCCAACTTCAGAGAGGGATCTCTCTATATAATTTATCTATGTTTCTAGTTTTAAATATTAGGCTAGGTAAAGAAATAGGTTGGTTTTTTTGTCAAAGTGTTTTCGAATTCGTTGAGAAAGTCTACACATCCATTGGGCTATGGGGTTTGTGTTTAATAAAATATGAAATACAAACCAGAAACGCAAAGGGAAAAATTTCACAGAGCGAGATAATATAATCACTGGATTCTTTAGTAGCTTAGATGATGAACATCAGAAAAGATGAGAAAGATAATTTCAACAAAGAAGCAGTTAATAATTTCTTTATTGAAAAAAACAGAAGATAAAACACTAAAATCTTTCGAGCCAGAAACATGGTATACGAGATAAATCCTGCAACTTTCATTACTTCTAAAGATTAGGTTCATAAAAAAAAATGATGACAAAGAGAGAATAACATTCAACTCAGAGAGAAAAACATCACCAGTGAATACACACAAGAATCCTGTAAAAGTGCCTCCTTTTTATTAATGGAAGATCTCTTAAAAAATATTACAGTCTGATAGCGTCAGGGAAACAACCCCCAATACTTAGAAAGGTGAAGTATTTATAACTCAAAATACAAATGATCCTATCATTAATGATCAGGACGTGCTAAATCTATTTTTAGCCTAACTAACTTAACAAATTTCCTAAATCTAGGAACTGCTTGATGATGTGGTGTAACTGCACGCTGATTTCTGGGTGGGCCATTGTTGAAACCTCTGCATGACCTCATCTGACTGGACACATGACTAGACTGGGATAACTCATCTTCTACTCGATCAGATCATAGAGCTCCTCCCATCGGAGATGTCTGGGCATGTTGACTTTGAGAAGTCTTCGATACACTTCGTCTGTTTCCGTGTACTTGGAGAAGGTAGGCTTGGCGAGGAAAATGTATCGAATCTCATCTTGGATGATGATGTCCCACTGAAGAGCATCTAAAAATTCCTTGCTAGTGATGCTCCCTTGAATGCCTGCAAACTTTGAACTGTCCTTAGCCACGTCGGCCAATCTCTTCTTGTAGTCTGGGAGTGTCATCAATTTATCATTGATTACCTTCAGACCAGACAGACCTTTCTTCTGTAGAGCCTCAATTTTACTGAAGAATATTTGTACCCCTACGTCCATGGCCTAAACCTTTTCTTCCAGCTGAAGAATTAATCCTCTCTTGGTCAAAACTCTTTTGACCTCAAGGATGGTCTCTGTTCTGTCTTCGATTTTCAGCTCTTCTAGCTCTTCCCTGGTCTTGGAATTGAGGAACTTGATGATCTCGTTTGCCTGTGTTGGCATGTCTCCCAATTATACTTTGATCTTCTCAATGGCCTGTTTGCTCCTCTGGACCAATTCATTCTGCTCAAACATGATCTGGATCATTGGCCATATATCATTCATGGACTTAGTGATGTCTGTCCATACACTCTCTTTAACCTCAGCCAAAGTCTTTCCTGCCACTGTTTGCTTCCGGAGATGTTGTAGCTCCTTCTTGAGCTACTCTGCCACCTTATTTTCCTTGGAGAGGCTGGTCTGAAAGGAAGATTTGAGTTCCCGAAGGTTCTCAATCTCCTTTTTTAGCCTGCTGATCTTTGTTTCCTGCAGGTTCATTTTTTCCATGGAGTTAGCCAGGTCGGCTGTCTTCTCCCGAGATGTCAATGGAGTTGCGGATGGGACTTATGCCACTGATACTGTGCTCACTCCTGAAATTGGAATAACACTCAATGGAATGACTTCCATTGGCTTCATTTTCTCTTTCTCTTTTAATATTTTCTCCATCTCAGCTTCCATTTCTTTAAGCTGTGCATTTTGCTCCCTGAGCAACTTGAGCATTTCATCTTTCTCTCCTTCTTTCTCTGCTAGCTCCTTCACCTGTGAATCCTCTGTGGGAAGGAGCTTCAGTTGTTTCCTCAGGGAGGATATGTCAGCATTCTTCTTCTTGATTATTTCCTCAACTGCTTTCACATTTGAAGGATCGTAACTGATTTTGAGGACCAACTCCTCCAGAGTCTTGATCCTATTGTCCTTTGCAAAGGACGAAATCCTCTCCAACTTGAGTTGTGTTTGAACATTGTTCAGGGACACCTGCAATATGGACACAGAAGTGGAAGCATGCGACAACGTATAGAAAACCATTTCCCCTGTCTACTTGTGTAGATCCATCTGATCGGCCGGATGCACGTCCTTCGTTTGGAATTCAAAGGTGGCCCTTTTATAGTTAGTGATCACCTTGGGGTCTGGTACCTATGCCTGGAGGAATGCTATATGCATTCTTCCCTTCTCGGTGTCGAATGTCGATAACAACCTATGTTGCGTAGTCAATGTCTACTTCCAGAACTGGGCGCAAGTACTGCTGGTCAGGGTCTGGTTCCTTTTCTTGATCAACTCATACTTCTCGAAGATNTAGAAAACCATTTCCCCTGTCTACTTGTGTAGATCCATCTGATCGGCCGGATGCACGTCCTTCGTTTGGAATTCAAAGGTGGCCCTTTTATAGTTAGTGATCACCTTGGGGTCTGGTACCTATGCCTGGAGGAATGCTATATGAATTCTTCCCTTCTCAGTGTCGAATGTCGATAACAACCTATGTTGCGTAGTCAATGTCTACTTCCAGAACTGGGCGCAAGTACTGCTGGTCAGGGTCTGGTTCCTTTTCTTGATCAGCTCATACTTCTCGAAGATACTCAGCTTCGGTCCCACCTTGCCTGGCTGGGTGGTCAATGGAGGATCTGTATATTTTTATGGCACTGCTGAGTTTATGGCCTTATGGAGGCTTGAACCGAAGGGTGGCCTATAAACCCTAGTCACTTTTGTAGTCAGGGTTTCTTTTTCTCCGATCGGGCCAGGAACTGACATAGTCTTAGGCCTCTTAGTATGCAGCTGAAACTCTTCGGATGATACCTACGTGACAGGCGGAGACAAATCTTGCCTAGGCCTTTTCTCTTTCAGGACCTATGGCGTGACTGTTTGAGATACAGTGGCTGGGGGATCCTGCTGTTCTACTTCGATCAATGTGTTAGGCACCCAACCTGTCTGATTTGTGAACTTCTCAACTTCAGGAATAGCTTCATGAACATATGGGATGTTCTTGTTCTTAACCCTCATCTATGAGATGATCCCACATGGATCATAATGCCATGGGAAGCTCATGGAGAACTTCATCTCCCTCGGCATCCTGTCTGCTTCTTTCCCAACTCCGCGATTGTTGCAGATGAAGGAGCCAATCTGCCCCTTGATTCTAAGCTACTGCTTTTTCTTCAGCGACACAAAGTGGATATCGTCTGAATTTATTATCTACCTAATATATTCCAGAGAAAAAATTATGACAGGCAGATACTTGGGCAGCTTATACGGTGCCAACTCGCACCCGTATACTCTGATCTCGGTGTAATCTTGATACAGGTACCAATCCTTGGTCTTTGTGTTGTCCGAGAGGTGCAGGATCCTTTGAAATTCATCGTTTATCCGAGGCTCGGGCCTGCCACC
>SNQJ01S0061922.1:52333-67354 GCA_010110895.2 Picea sitchensis | reverse complement strand
CTTAAGCTGAAACACCACTGAGTATATGCTGAAACACTAGGCTGTAACATATGCTGAAACAGTGCTGAAACTGAGTTTGGAAATTAAATTTGACTGAAAAATCAGCGAGACTGAAACTGGGTGGGATTTTGAAAAATTAACAGTTTAGTATCCAAGCCTACCAACCCCTATATTGATCACTGAATTATTTGGTCTAGGTCAAGAAAACAGAGAGGTTTGTGTTGATTATTAAAGCTTTGAGAGACATCCTCCAAGACACAGACTGAGTGAGTCAACCTGTGATATAGCCCATGTGTTGGGTGTGCCCATGAGATAGGTGTGTCGTTCCTCTCTGGAATGAGATGAGATGGTGTGTGCCCCTATGTGGGGTGAGGATTCCCATGAAATGGGTGTGTCGTTCCTCTATGGATTGAGATGGAATGATGTGTACCTCTGTGTGGGGTGAAGGTGCCCATGTGATGGGTGTGCATCAGACTCTGGACTGAGTTGTTATGACGTGTGGTCTCTTGCCTTGTGGACTCAGTTGAGTTAGGCTTGAGATGGTACTCCAAATGATTCTCCCATGGACTCAGTGAGATAGAGATATTTTGAGTAGGACGTCCCTGTGGTCGAGCACAGGTGGACGTGCCCCTAGTGGCTGAGCACTAGTGTATGTGTGAGATCCCTTGCTATATTGTATGCGAGTAAGATTTACCTGTAACCCTAATTGTGATGTAAAGGGTACAGGTCGACTCCACCATATGTGAAAGATAATTAATGTTTATTGTAATAATAATTCTATTTCTAGGTTATTGAGGTAGGTCCTATTGTGACAACAGACACACATGTTGCTGTGTCTGGTCTAGTATAAGTAAAGATGATTTCCCCATTTAGGAAATAAACAAGTCACTTGTTATTTTGAAATTTCAGCAAGAACATCTTATGGGGCCGAAGTGCGCACCTCTCTTGGGCACAAGTTTCAAGGTAGTAGAGCACCCTCTTGTGTGCATTATGGTTTCATGGTTGGAGGATCTTATCTTGAGAATATAGCAAAGGATTGATGGGTTTTTCTCCCTTGTTGAGAAGGGTTTTCCCAAGATATTTCTTGTGTTCTTATGCATGGTTATTCTTCTTGTGATCTTGGTTATTGCAACACTTGTAAATTGTGTAGCTGCATTTGTTCATGGTTCAAGTAAATGATAAAATGAAATAAACCTCATGCTTGAGCCTAACATAGTGAAAATTAAACATGGTATTAGATCATAGGTCTTGAAGAACCCATTGCACAAGCATTAAATCCAACCGTCCTCTCTTCTGCAGAACCGTATGACCTCTTAGGGTTTCCAGAAATCCGTACGACCTTCTCTTGTTTGGATATTTCAACAGTTTATACTTGTACGCTGGGGATAAAAATTGTATGGGAGTGTACGACCTCATTAAGAGCACCTCCAACAAGATTTACATTGCAATTCCGAGAATTTTGGATTTTTGGCCCTAGGGTTTCTAGGGTTTCACAATTTTCTACAGAAAATTCAGACCTACAGTTTCTGCATCTCATTGAAGGAGATTTTCATCTCACTAGTGTTCTTATGAATTTCAAGGCTTATGTTTGGCAGTCATAAGTCCAAAAAAATCTAAGGTTGCTAGCCTAGCCTAACCGTTAGGTTTTCTAGCCTTGTTGACAAGGATTTGTGAAGAATTTGAAAATATGATGAAAATAACCTTGGTGGAAGATAGGCTTGATGGATTAARAAACTTTAGTTCTTGGAAGTCAAGAATTCAGATCAATCTTGAAGAGGAAGATCTATTGTGGGTGATAAAAAAATCTTTACCAGAGACAAATACCGATAAAGAGAAGGAAGAAAGGAAGGAAGATAATCATCTACTCAAGCTCTTACATTGAAGGGCCAACTTCAAAATATCAATATGAAAAAAGGTGACACGGTTACTATCTTCTTCATGAAGATGTCAGAGATCAAAGATCATCCAGGTGCCATTGGAGAAATCATATCACCGCTCTCAGGTATGCACTTGTATATATTATTTCTATGATTTTCATAAGGGTACTTGTAGGAGGAAGGAACCTTTGCTGAAATAATGGATCTAGAGGGATATTAGTGCAATCATAGGAACAACACACTGGAAGTGAAGACTCCAGGTTTGTTTTTTTAATTATCACGCCTCTAACCTACATTTGTAAGTTTACTACATTACAAGTAGGCATTGTAACTATGACAACAATCCTTAAATTGTTTTGACTCTAGAGATGTACTCATTATTCTCCTCTAGGAGATATTCTTGTCTTTTTTCCTTTCGTTTGTTTTCTTGTTCCATGTAGGTTAAAAAAAAAGGAAGATGTTTATCCTTCAGACTTTATAGGGAGTCACTTGAATCAGAGGGAGTTAAAACTATTTGATAAGGAGGAAGAACAAAACCATCATTGAAGCAACCAAAGCAATGATACATGATCAACATCTACCTATGGTTCTATGGGCATAAGCATCCATGAAAACAGTATATGGTCAGAACATGAGTCCTCACCATATTTTGATGAACATGACTCCCGAAGAAGCCTTCACCAGAGTAAATCCTAAGGTAGGAAACTTCAAGATATTTGGGTGTCCAAGTATATCTTCATGTACCCAAAGAAAAGAGATCCAAGCTAGACCCCTCAGGAATAAAGAGCACATTTGTGGGATACAATGAATCTTCAAAGGATTACCGAATCTACATCCTTGGTCAGAGATAGATTGAGGTAAGTAGAGATGTCATATTTTAAGAAGAGATATCCTTTCAAAGATCCAGAGAATCTCAGATGGATATTGACAATGAGACAATACCTTCTCCCCCTTCAACAATTCATAGGGAGACAACCATTATTCTAGTTTATCCAGTTGTTTCAGTTGATCCAGTTACTCCAATTGATATCTCTAGAGACATTGCAATAGGGCATAAAAGGCATGCATGGGATCGACAATCTCTGCAAGAGGTAGAGGGCCATGCAACTCCTCAAGGCACATCCCGAGAGAACAAGAGACCAAAGATATTTTCGATCTACTTTTCAGCCATGAGCCACATGATTGATTCATAGCCTTTTTGTCATGGAGAAGAGACATGTCAACAAGTATGGAAAGATGCCATGGAAGAAGAATATTAATCCATATTGAAGAATGATGTGTGGGATATTGTTCCGATACTAGAAGGGAAGTCTATAGTAAATTCCAAGTGGATCTATAAGATGAAACATGCAACTGCTGGAAGTGTCGAGAAATACAAAGCGATATTTGTAACCAGAGGATTCTCACAGGTGGAGGGAATTGACTATGAGGAGACATTTTATCCAGTATCCCGATACACTTCCATCTGTACTATCATTGCACTAGTTGCATCCATGGGTTGGAAACTACATCAAATGGATGTAAAGACAACATTTCTCAATGGTGAGATTGATGAAGAAGTTTACATCGAGCAACCAGAAGGATTCATGATACATGACAAGAAAAATCATGTGTGCAGGTTGAAGAAAGCCTTGTATGGACTAAAGCAAGCACCTCGTGCTTGGTACGAGAAGATGGATGGATTCTTGTTAAGTTTGGGCTTCAACAAGAGTGTTGCTGATCCAAACCTATATTATCATATTGTTGGTAATGAGTGCCTAATTTGGTTCTATATTTGGATGACTTATTCCTCACTAGTTCAGAAATACTTATTGCTGAATGCAAGTGAGCATTGACTTCTGAATTTGAGATGAAGGATCTAGGTATGATGCACTACTTCTTGGGACTAGAATTATGGTAGAGGACTGATGATATTTTACCAAGTCAATGAAAATATACAATGGATATATTGAAGAAGTTCGATATGACAGAGTGCAAATCCATGCCTACACCGATGGTGATGGATTTGAAGAAAATTAATGGTGCTTCTATTGATTCAGGCGAGATTGATCCACATTTGTATCAAAAACTAAATGGATCATTGATGTATCTGGTTAACACCAGAACCAATATATTCTATGCAGTGAATGTACTTAGTCAATTCATGAGTCAACAAAGACAAACTCGTTGGATAGCAGCGAAGCATGTATTGAGATATCTGCGAGGCATAGTTGGATATGGCCTGATATATGCCTCCAGTGTAGAATTGAGTTTGTAGGGATATGTCGATGAAGATTGGGTAGGGAGCACAGTGGATTGGAAGAGCACATTCAGTTTTTGTTTTACCTTGGGGTCTGTGATGGTTTTCTGGTGCAGCAGGAAACAAAGATCTGTCGCCTTGAGTACCACAAAAGCAGAGTGTATAGCATTGAGTGTGGTAGTCCGTGAAGCAGTGCGACTTTGAAAGATCTTGACAGATTTATTTGATCATGAGATGGGTTCCACTATTATTCATTGTGATAACGAGAGCCGTGTGAAGCTCTCATAGAATCCTATGTTTCATGATAAATTGAAACACATTGAGATCAAATACCATTATATCATAGATATGGTGCAGAGGAAAGCAGTACACGTACAATACCTTCCTACACATGGGAATATTTCATATATCTTCACCAAACCGCTTGCCAAGATGAAGTTTGAGTACTTTCGTGAGAGACTTGGCCTGGTGGAGAATGCCTCCCTAGCTGAGAGGGAGTGTTGATGATTATAGATTTGTGAGACATCCTCCATGACGCAGATTAAGTGAGTCGCCCTATGAGAGAGCCCATGTGTTGGGTGTGCCCATGATATGGGTGTGTCATTCCTCTCTGGACTGATATGAGATGATGTGTGCCCCTGTGTGGGGTGAGGATTCCCATGAAATGGATGTGCCGTTACTCTCTGGATTGAGATGAAACAATGTGTACCCCTGTGTGGGGTGAAGGTGTCCATGTGATGGGTGTGCATCAGACTCTCGACTGATTTGTTATCACGTGTGGTCTCCTACCTTGTGGACTCATTTGAGTCAGACTTGAGATGGTATTCCAGATGATTCTCCCTTGGACTTAGTGAGATAGAGATCTATTGAGTATGACATCCCTGTGGCTGACCATAGGTGGACGTGCCCTTAGTGTCTGAGCACTAATGGATGTGTGAGATCCCTTGCTATATTGTCTAAGAGTAAGATTTACCTGTAACTTTAATTGTGTTTTAAAGGGTACAGGTCGTCTCCACCATATGTGAAAGATAATTAATGTTTATTGTAATAATAATTTATTTCTGAGTTATTGAGGTCGGCCCTGTTGTTGGGAATACCCAGGGTTCAACGCTACAACAATGCACCAACAAAACCCTAACTACTGGCCCTTTCGGAAACACCTGCGAAGCAGATGAAGTCTCACCTGAGGTAGAGGCAGGGGTGGTTGTAGGAATCAAGTGTCTGCAACCTTAGTTGGGACACATATCTGTGATTGTACTACTTAATAAAGCGCTTAACATCGTTAGTTCCTCAATATGCAATCAATATCCACTTCACTGATAAAACATAGCTTCGTAGCATTCACACTAATCTAATGTATTTAAGTACTTAGCATAGGTAAATAGATCAGATATAGTAGGTCAAGCACTAAGCATATTCAAATAGATCAGATCTAGCAGATCAAGCACTAAGTATATTCATATAGATCAGATCTAATATTCTCACATATCAATAGCACTAAGCATAAGCAGACCTATCTAATCATCTCAAACCACTTAGAAAATAACACATAAATGCATCAAAACATCATACAGAGCATAGTAACATAGTATTTATGTGGTTCACCCCCACCCCGGGGCTACGTCCACAAACTCTTCTTCTTTATTAGCTTCTTCAATAGGTTACATGCACAGAGCTTCAGAACCCTTCTCCACATAGGAAAAAATATCTGCGCAGCTCACTAGATCCTTCTTCCTTGCGTTACAACACAATTCCTTCCACCGTCTGTTACAACCACTTGCACTTAGCTCTGCAACTCTCTTACAGTCATGCAAAAATCACTTACAGGCCCTACTTTCACTTAGCATACATTTGAATAGTGGCTTAACATCACATAGATGCCCTCCCTTACATTGCCTAGACATCTATTTATACATTACAAAATAGGCCTACGCATGGGTAAAACCATGGGGCGACATCCCAATCCCATTACATAATCCCAAAAACCCAAAAAGGACCCAAAAAGGGGCCGAGATCCCATGATCTCCACTTCATTTTACGCTCCTCCTTCGACAGGTTGTCGAAGTCCAAAATAGGTCAACATGACCAAGAATCTCCCAAAACTTGGTCAAGGGCCAACAATCCCCCAACACTCACTTGTGACTTGTCCCAAGTCACTCTGGTCTCACTAGTTCTGCCTCGAATGCCTCGAGCTTCACTCGAGCTGCTTCAAATTTCTCCTGTGTGATGGCCTCTTGCTCGATGAACTTTTGGATAACTACGCCATTCACATGCCCTTCTAGGCGCTGTGCTGTTGTGGTGACAACCTGTTCTATCTTTTCTCCTCAGCTTTCAACCCCTGTGAACAGTTGGAATGCCTTATCTTGTACTAGTTGGAGTCGTTGAGTTACTTCCATAATTTTTTTTTGAATTGTATGGATCTACTACTGGGCGGTGCATTGCTCTTCAGATTGCTTCATTCTTTCTATGACCGACAGGGCCTTCAACTGCGCCTATAGTGTGTTTGCGTGCTGCTTCACTTCCTGGAGCTGCGACTCCAGTGCCTATAACTCTGGATTCTCGGTGAGGTTCTCATATGTTTGGGTGCTGCAGTTACTCAGCTACTTGCATTCCAGGGCAAGAGATTTTAGTTTGTCAATTGCGATGCGGGAAGTTTCTTCTCTTAGGTCCCTTACATCTTGCAAGGTTTTGGGTATAATGCGTAGTTCCAAATCTGCGATGTGTTGTTTTAGCTGATGGATCACATCTTCAAGTTGCACCACCTTCTTTGGAACTCGCTCTTCGATATTTACTTCTATGACTGTCACAAAGAGAAGTGCTCTGTTGACCATTTCCTTTACTTCGAGTTTCTCTGTGAACAACTGTTCCTTGCTTTGCTGCAACTGTGTTTTTTCTTCATCCCACTTCGCTTGGAGAGCAATCGTTTCCCGTTCTGTAGTACTACGTTGCTCTAGAAGGAATCCTTGTACTTGTGATAAAGCGTGGGTGGCTTGTGCTATTTCTTCCTGTACTCGTCAAAGTCGAGCTTCGACTGTATCAACATTTCGGTGGAGTTGAGATGGCCCATCTCCCAGTTCTAGTGTTCCTAATGGCAGAGGCGTAGTGGAAACTACGCGGCTAGACTATAGTGCCTATTTCACCCCTTGAAGTTCAACCTCATTTAGATTGTACATATCCTCCTACTTAGCCTCTTGCTTCTCTACTATCTCTAGTGAAGCATTGTTCAGGGCTACTATGATGAAATCAAAGTCATCTGGGGTGAGGATAGTCTGCAATTTGGTCATGGTTTCTTTCAATTTCTTTCGGGAGGAAGGATTCGGGGGGGAAACCTTCCTTTTCTTTGAGGGGTCCTCCTCCTCTCTAGGCAGTGTTACTTTTCCTCTCCTCTGTTTAGCCTCTATTCCATCTATCTCGTCACCATCACCTCCTGGAGCTAGTGACATGGAAGCAGTCTTCACTGAGGCACTGCTTAAATCTTGTACTTCGTCAGTCTTCTTTGTTTTTCTAGGTACGAGTGTATCCTGTGCATTTTTCGGGATGTCTATGTCGGATATCTCCGTAGGGTCTACTAGAATAAGGAGGTCCACCGACCATTCCTTGGTGATCTCCTCCAATTCCTCCTCCGTCAGTTTGTAGTATGGCTGCAACTATTTCTTATGTTCATCGACGTGCGTTGTAATATAAATAAAATGTCGATCATCGCTGAATTTCATCAAAGGTCAGAACCTGTGTAAAGTATTTGGGGTCATATGAGGCTCAGATTTGATGGTTGTCTTCAGTTGATTGTAGTATGTATGGAACACAACATTTGACTGCCATTGCTTATTCATGTCACTGGAATACCACAATGTACTGAACTTCATGGCCAGAGGTTCAAAGGGATTGATGTCTGGGAAGGTCGCACCTTCCGGCATCTTTGAGGCAATGAAAGTGATCAGGATCAATAGCCAGCTGAAATGGAACCCTTGATCCTGGGCTTCTCTATAGTCAAGTTCTAATTGGTTCGCCGGGTACTTCACCCGATTCATTTGTAGGCCCTCCGTGCACTTCCCTGTGAGGTTGACTACTAAACCAGTGACTTGGGTGGGTAGGTTTTTGCGAACTAACTTTCCTGTGATAAATTGATAGGCAAGGCGCACTACACCACTATGGATAGAAGCTACCTTGTAGCCTCACGTTCCCTTATCAACATCGCCGTAGGTGTCCTTTATCCTTTGAGCTAGAGCGCGATCCATGGTTTTTTCGAGATAGAAATCCTATGGGTCAGGGCCTTGCATACTCAACCCTATGATCCAATTGATCAACGTCAGATCCACTATGATACAATGGTTTAACCACAAGTATCCTCCATGGTAATAGGACAACAACAACTCGACACATGCATTCACCTCTTGGTGTCTTCCTAAGTGAGGAATTTTCATGACGTTGAGCAGTGTGGACTGCGCGAGGTTCATAGTCCATGACTGAGGGACGATCTTAGAATTCTCTCCCTTTGTTCTAGTAAGGTACTTATGTGGGGAGAGCATGTTATAGACCTTCCTGTCGCCGAGGTTGAAGTTGCTAAACTTCAATGCTGCAATATTTTCTTGGTCTACGTGAATTGCACATATCCATTTCGGGAGGTACGCAGTGATCAAGGTGTACTCAAAGTCTCCGGGCACATTGTCTCGATTTATTACGCTACTCAGAGGTAGTAGATAGGCAGGTAATATGCTCATGATTAGTTTAGCATTCGCGAGATCACCCCTGTGCTTGGTTCACTTTTCATCTGCTGGCCTGGATGGTCCAACTTGAGTAGTGGACAGAGAGGCCGATAGTCCTCTCGTCGAAGATTCTTGTACACCCATAGACAATCCTCTCTCCGACATGACTCTTTCAGTGATCAAGTCGAGGAGTACTTTTTTCACTGATTCTTCGACTGCGTTGAGTTCCTCAGACATCTGCGCTCGTGATTAATTAGATCGGGGTCAAATTAACTTAGACACTGCACTAGAATAAACAACAAGAGAAAAATGATCACTGTATACATCTCACTTAGTCCGCGGGCTCAAACTCTTGGTTAGAAAAAGTGTTCTCGGTGCATGGCACTATGGGATAAATAGGTAACTCGGCAACGAGTCTCTTGCAACGGGTATGAATCCTTCATTAAATCTGTTCGGTCTGTTATGGAATGGTCCAACGGTTTGGTGTCGAGCCTTAAATTCCTTTCTACCCATTTGGGGTGGCAGTCGAACGGTTATAATCTCCCCAACATCTATATTTCTTTGCCATGGCGAAGTGCCATGTGTCGCAGTTCTGATATCCTGACGAAGCTCCAATTTTGCAAATTTTCCTCTTGTGAAGTTCCCTCTGGAATTTTTTGTAACTTTTAAATCTTATCCCTCTTCTTACTTAGCTTTCTATCCTTCTTTCCAGTGAGCTTTGTCTTGGTATGTCTTTTTCCATTCCGATTCTTATCTTCATTTGACATAGTCACTGCGCGCTACTGAGATTCTTTCCTAGGATTCAGGGGTAATACCTCTTCTTTATCTGGGTTAGGTACTTCAGTCTTATGTGACTCCTTTAATGTTCTTGCAACTTCAACATCTAGGCCTCTAGTGTTAAATAACTTCGATCTGTTCTCCTATTCTTCAATCAAGTGTGCGATCCTTCTAGTCATGAAATATTTTAACTCTTGTTTCTCCTGCTCCAAAACTTCTTCTTCTTCCTTTTGTCTGACTTGATCTCTATCAATCCAAGGTTTTCCTAGTAACATGGTAAATGGGGCATTGTCCTCAATAAATTTAATAATATCAAAATATTCTTTTGTCGAAGTTCCATTGGAATTCATAGATATCCGAGTGAGATTTCCACATAGGTTTACCAAATTTCCTTTGAATAACCCTATTCCTTCTAATGAGGGAGTCATAACAGGCCTGCCTATATCTTCCCAAGTTCTCTTTGTCATGATATTCACCTGTGCTTCCTCATCTAAAACACAATCAATGTCGAAGTCTCCTATTCTTGCTTCGATGCATTCTTTTTCTTTAAAGATCTCTGATAATCTAACATGTCGGTGGTCATTCAGGGTTTATTTTATTTGTAGCAATGATTTCTTTGATTATTTCTAGGGTTTTTCCATAGTTTCTGGATCTACCTTAGGGTTTTCTTGATTCAGATTCATTCTTTCAAGCTTAGCAATCATTCTAGGGTAATCTAATACTTCATGATTCATAGCCCTGCAACAAAGACAACCAGGTCTTCTCCCAGAGCATTCCTTAGCAAGATGTTCCAGTTTTCTGCAACTGTAACTGAGGGTTAATCCTCTCTTTCTTTTAAATGATCCCCAACTTCTCTTGTACTGCACTCTAGGCTCATAGGAGCTAACCTGCAACAAATTCTTTCTAGGATACTGCATCCATTTGTTAGTCCAAACATTCTTTCTATGCATAGGTATAACATATCTTTCACTATTCTTATCAGATATACTCATATCAAATCTTCTTTCATCTATTAGTGCCCTATTTTTTAAGATAGGACATAAGCTATCAAACATACCTAGATCCATACTCTAGAAACAAACAATTTCACTTATCTTACTTTTATAGAGCACAAAGTTTTCAGGTCTAGAAATTTTCTACTATTCTTACCTTTATCAGAGCACAGAGCTTATAGATCTTACCTCTTTTCTTCAGAGCTGACCTCCTTTCTTAAGATCTGACCTCTTTTCTTCAGATCTAACCTCTTTTCTTCATATCTGACCTCTTTTCTTAAGATCCGACCTCTTTTCTTGGCACAAAGCTTCACAGTTCAAGTAAAATGTTGTGCACTAGGGCAACAGATCTACGCATAGAGCTTCACAGTTTCARGTCGAATATTTGCACAAAACTTCTTCTTCCTTAGTTCCCAGCAATCACAGTTTCGTGTCTCGACAACATAACCATTTGTTGGTGCAGGGGTAGACCTAGGGTTCAACGCTACAAAATCGCACCAACAAAACCCTAAMTACTGACCCTTTCGAAAACACCTACGAAGCAGATGAAGTCTCACTTGAGGTAGAGGCAGGGGTATTTGCAGGACTCAAGTATCTGCAGCCTTAGTTGGGACACAGATCTGTGATTGTACTAGTTAATATATAACTTAGCACCATTAGTTCCTCAATATGCAATCAATATCCACTTCGCTGATAAAATAGAGCTTTGTAGCATTCACACTAATCTAATGTATTTAAGTACTTAGCATAGGTAAATAGATGATATATAGCAGATCAATCACTAAGCATATTCAAATAGACCAGATCTAGCAGATCAAGCACTAAGTATATTCATATAGATCAGATATAATATTCTCACATATTAGTAGCACTAAGCATAAGAAKATCTATCTAATCATCTCAAAGCACTTGGAAAATAACATATAAATGCATCAGAACATCACACAGAGAAGAGTAGCACAATATTTACATGGTTCACCCCCACCCCGAGGCTACGTCCACCAACTCTTATTCTTTATTAGCTTCTTCAATAAGTTACATGCACAGAGCCTCATAACCCTTCTCCGCATAGGACAAAAGATTTGCGCAGATTGCTAGATCCTTCTTCCTTGCATTACAACACAAATCCTTACACCGTCTTTTACAATCACTTGCACTTAGCTCTGCAAGTCTCTTACAATCATGCAAAAAGAACTTACAAGCCCTACTTTCACTTAGCATACATTTGAATAGCGGCCTAACATCACATAGATTCCCTCCCTTACATTGCCTAGAAATCTATTTATACATTACAAAATAGGCCTAAGCATGGGTAAACCCATGGGTCAACATCCCAATCCCATTACATAATCCCTAAAACCCAAAAAGGACCCAAAAAAGGGCCGATATCCTGCGATCTCTGCTTCGTTTTGCGCTCCTCCTTCGACAGGCTGTCAAAGTCCAAAATAGGTCAACATGACCAAGAATCTCCCAAAACTTGGTCAAGGGCCAACACCTGTTCTGCCAACAAACACACCTATTGTTGTGTTTGGTCTAGAATAAGTAAAGGTGATTTCCCCATTGAGGAAATACACAAGTCACTTGTCATTTGGAAATTTCAGCAAGTACATGTTCTAGAGCTAAAGTGCGCACCTCTATTGGGCACAAGTTTCAAGGTAATAGAGCACCCTCTTGTGTGCATTATGGTTTCATGGTTGGAGGATATTCTCTTGAGAATATAGAAAAGGATTGCTGGATTTTTCTCCCTTGTTGAGAAGGGTTTTCCTAGTATACTTCTTGTGTCCTTATGCATGGTTATTCATCTTGTGATCTTGGTTATTGCAACACTTGTAAATTGTGTAGCTACATTTGTTCATGGTTCAAGTAAATTATAAAATGAAATAACCTCATGCTTGAGCCTAACATAGTGAAAACTCAATAGTTTGAAGATGATTTTATACTTTCCTAGAAAAATAATACTTTGTAGCATATATATAACAATTTCCAAGCTAAAGTATGCAATAATGATTTCTTTTAGACACTAGACAAGTTAAATTGCTATGGTTGTTGCAAACTGCAACAATAAACCAATCTTACATCAATAATAAGTAATTTGTAACAACAACAATGAATAATGCTCATAAATACCACAATTGACCATGAAAATTAAGCACACATCCAATAGAACATTATCCAATTGTTGAAGGTAATTTCTGAGTGAATTAAGCCACCGATAGATTATTGTATGGAATAAATTAATGTAATTTAGATGCTTGTAGAAAACCGTTTATAACAACAAGTTATTTAGTGAGTTTTCCAATGTTAGTATTATTATAGTTAGTAGAATGCTTGAGAGTTTTGAGAGTGTGAGTTCATCAATCAATTCATGATGATAATTCTTTAAGACTAGTGCCTTTAAGGGTAATGGAGTCTTTTCAAGTGCAACCAAGATTGAAGGTTAATCTACTTGAAGTCAAGAGGTAGGACCTAAACCCTAAGGTGCAAGCACATTTGGGCCTCTAGTCTTAGATATTGAGGAGAAGAACTTCTAGGGTGCAAGTAAATTTGGGCCCTAGAAGTCGTTCCTCCCTTATTGTAGCTTCAATTAGGTCAAAGGTCAGGAGTCTAGGGATAAAATCATAAAATCATAAAGTGATATCACTTTAGGGATTTAGGGTTATAACCCTAGTGAGGACAATTAACCAAGTTTAGACAAATACAACCTTGTGAGAGGAAGAAGCACTTACGTTTATCTCTTAGGGTTTCAATAAACAAGATTCCTTGCAACAAATAATAATTTCACCATAAAACTTAATAACATGAACAATAATTGCAAAAATTTACTTACTTCATCCAAGAAACCAAGAGGGTGTAACCCTAATTGCAGAAATATCCATAGAAAATCAACAAATCCATCCACAAGAGACCATTCCAAGCCAAGCAAATGAGAGAGAAGAGCTAATTACCCTTAGAGGGAAAACATTTCAGATGCGTGTTATCCACAAAGGTGAGTGAAAGATGATGATAAAAATTAGAGTGTTTATTGTTGGCCCTTGACCAAGTTTTGGAGAACCTTGGTCGTATTTGACCATTTTTGGGACTTTGACAGGCTGGTCGAAGACGGAGCGCCCAGGCGAAGCAGAGATCATAGGATCTCACCACTTTTTGGGATTAAGGTTTATGTAAAGAGTATGTGATGTTGGCCCATGGGTTTACCCATGTTTAGGCCCCATTTGTAATGTATAAATAAGTAGCTAGGTGATGTAAGAAGGAGTCAGTTTTAAACCAATGAGCTAAGTGCAAATAGTTGTAAATGCTTTGTGCATACTGTGTGTTGAGAACTTGAGAGCTAAGTGCAAGTGATTGTAAGAAGACTCTGTGCTATGCTAAACTAGAGGAAGGAAGATTTGGTGAGGTGCACACAAATCTCCTGTGCTATGCGAAGTGGGTTTTGTGGCTCTTTGCATGTAAGAGGATTGAAAGAAAATAATAAAGAAGATGAAGAGTTGGTGGATGTAGCCCCACACTGGGGTGAACCACTTACATCCTATGTTGTAATTGCTTTGTGCTATTGATGTGATTTATGCTTAGTGCTGAATATTTATGTATGCATATACATTTGATGGAGTATCTTAGTGCTTAGTGATATGAATGAATGCTAGATATGTTTGATGCTATGTGCTAAATGGTTAGATATGCTTAGATCTCGTTGAATACTGCGTTGTTATGTAATTAGGGTTTTACCTGTGATGTGAATAAAGGGATAAATACTAATGAATATTAACTACTAAGTGATTTGTTAAGTATTTTGATCACAGATCTATGTTCCATCTAGGTTGTAGACACTTGAGTCCTACAACCCCCCTCGCCTCTACCTCAGGTGAGACTTCATCTGCTTCGCAGGTGTTATCGAAAGGACCAGTAGTTAGGGTTTTGTTGGTGCATTGTTGAAGCATTGAACCCTGGGTATGCCCCTGTGCCAACAAATGGTTATGTTGCTGGGACCTGAAACTATGATTGCTGGGAACTGAGGAAAAGAGAAAGCTCTAAGCGTAGATCTGTTGCTGTAGTGTGTAGTACTCTACTTGACTTGTGAAGCTCCGTGCCAAGAAGATAAGTCCAATCTGAAGAAAAGAGGTAAGATCTTAAATCTTGGTGCTTTGATAAAGGTAAGATAAGTGGAAATTGTTGGAAATGTTTAACAGGTAGCATATGCTTGTCATTGATGGAAAGTACAGCAATGAAGATGGCATGTATACAGGAATAATGTACAAAGGATTGTTGGCATGTTTTACAGGATGACAGGCAAACAAAAGACAAAGCTCAGGAGGCATAGCACTCTTATACGTGCAAGGAGCACAGGAAAGAGACCGAGAGCCGTCGGATCTCACTCGGAAATCCCGACAGCTGTTGGATCGGGAGAAGCTGCGCAGATGTTAAGCACATGTGTTAGC
>SNQJ01S0061922.1:21628-41483 GCA_010110895.2 Picea sitchensis | reverse complement strand
TGATGAATGAAGAAATCCATAATAAGATCTCTGGATGCACTACTGTTTTCATAAGAATATACAACAACTGATCTCTATAAAGTAGACTAAGATTTTTCAGTAAAAGAAAAGTTAAAAATTGATTGATAGCTCAAATACTGATTAACCCCCCCCTCTCAGTATTTTCCAACAATTTTTGTTTTGAAAGAATGGATCTAGGTATATTTGATAGATTTCATCCTAGTCTGAAAACTAGGGCACAACTAGAAGAAAGAAGATGTGATATGAATAGATCTGATAGAAATAATGAAAGATATGTTATTCCTATGCATAGAAAGAATATTTGGACTAACAAGTGGATGCAGGATCCTAGAAATAATTTTTTATAGGTCCATCACTGTGATCCTAGTGTGTAGTATAGGAAAGGATGGGGATCATTTAAGAGAAAGAGAGGATTGACATTATGTTATAATTGCAGAAGATCGGGACACATTGCTAAGGAATGCCCTGGTAGAGGCCCTATTTGTCTTTGTTGTAAATCCATTGATCATGAAGTTTTGGATTTCTCTAGAATAATTGCTAAAGTTGAAAAGATGAACATGAGACAAGAAAACCATGAGGAAGGTCAAGGGACTAAGAATATGCCAAAGAACTAGAAAGAATAAGAGGCTATATTATTACATATGAAAGAAACACTGAATGATCATAAAGACATCAGTTTATCAGAGATATTAAAAGAGAAAGAGTGCATAGAAACAAGAATATGAGACTTCGACATAGACTGTGTATTGGATGCTGAAACACAAGTGAACTTTATGCCAAAAAGTACTTGGGAAATTTTGGGAAAACCTACTATGATTTGTTCATTGGGAGGAATAAGATTGTTTAAAGGAAAGATGACAAACCTATGTGGAAGACTTACTCATGTACCTATGAGTGCTCATGGAACATCAACGAAAGAAGAATTCGAGGTCATTAAGTTTGTTGAGAACAATGCGCCTTTTGCACTTTTGTTAGGAAGGACTTGGATTGAGAGAGATAAGATCGTAAGGAGAGAAGAAGAGGAAGCTATAGAAAAAATAAATAAATAATTAAGGGATTTCATGGCTAAGAGAATAACATACTTAATATAAGAACAAGAGGACAGGTCGAAGCAACTGAGGGCCAAAGACTTAGCTGCCAAAGTTGAAAGAACACAAGAAGGCTTAAAGAACCTATCCATGCAGGAGAGTAGAGCACCTACTCCAGAATCAACAAAAGAAACAATATTACCCTCGAACCCTGTGAAAGATCCTCAACAATGTGAATTTTCTATACTAAGAGCAGATAAAAATAAGAATGGGAAGAGGAATATAGAGACACAGGTCACAGGGAAGAAAGAAAAGATAGAAAAATTGCAGGAGGTTCTAGAGAGGACTTCGCAGAAGGAAGGTTTGCAGAACTTGAACCTCGCCGGAATAACAGAACAACACTGAATGACACTTCACCATAGAAAAGAAGTATGACTGTTGGAGGTGTCCCGACTATTAGAACGACACTCTAGAATGGATAGAAATGCAATTATTGCTGGAACATTTTCCATTGGATTGTTGGGACCGTGCCATGACAGATGGAATTGTATTGATTGACACATTCTTTCCTGTTGGAGGAGTCCGTTACGACGTTGTCTATTTATCCCGTCGAATGTTGCATCGAGGACACTTTTTCCAATTGTGATTATCCGAGCCCACATATAACTAATTTCTTTCGCGCAGTGCTTATTGATACCTCACTACCTATTTTTCTTACCTTGAGGGATTGACCACCTACGCGAGATATCTGATCTCGAGCGTGTATGTCGGGCGACCTTAACGCAGTAGAGAAATCTGTCGAAGAGATCCTAATAGGCCTCATGGATGAGATGGTCCTGTCTGCAGTAGTACATGCCTCATCGATGAGAGGAGTGCAAGCATCCCCATCAAATGCATGTCAATATGGACCATCCCGAACTGCGACAGAGAAATAGAGAAAGCATCGCAACGACTTGGAAAACATGAAGCTCATCCCATCAATCTTGCCCGATTATATCCCGCATCTGGCTGGCATGGTTAGTTGAGATAACGTCCCGAGAGACTTCAACTATACATTGATCACTACGTACCTCTCAAAGGGGATAGGCACAATTGGACTGCAATTAGGACAAATTATGACACTAAAGATCAGTGATTTCAACTTGAGAGACCACAACAATTATGGAATTATCGCCCTGCATAAGTATTTGACAAAGACAACGAGGGAGAATTTGAAGATAATCCCCCAGTCATGGACCATGGACATCGCAATATCAACAATCCTTAACGTGATGAAGATCCCACACTTCGATAGACATAAGGAGGTTAACATGTGTGTCAAAATCCTCCTATAATGCTACCATGGTGGTTACATATGGTTGGATCGGTGCATCACCGTAGATCCGACGCTGATCTATCAGATCACTGGATTGAGCATTCAAGGACCCGACCCTCAAGATTTTTACCCAGGGAAGGTTGCAGATCGCGCCCTGGCGCAACGCATAAAATAAACTTACGAGGATGTAGAGAAGGGGAAGCAAGGCTACAAGGTAGCTTCCATCCAAAATGGCGCAGTGCACCTAGATTCCCAATTGATCGCTGGTAAGCTCATCAGGAAGAACATGCCAACGCAGGTCACAGGGTTTGTCATCGACCTCCCAGGCAAATGCGTCGAAGGGATGTAAATGAACTAGGTGAGATATTTCATCAATCMGTTGGAGCAAGATTTCTGTGAAGCAYAGGACCAGGGCTACACATTTCATTTTAGCTGGTCACTGATTCTCATTGCCTTCATCACTTGGGAGATGCCGTAAGGAGCAACCTTCCCTGAAATTAAGCCGTCCGAACCACTGGCTGCGAATTTCACTATGCTCTGGTATTCGAGCGACATGGAAAAACAATGGAAATCCAATGCAGTGTTCCACACATATTATTTACACCTGAAGAGGTCCATTGAATCTTTCCCTCATATGATGTCAAATACTCTGCATAGGTTCAGGCCACTTGTGAAGTTCCACGTAGATAGGCATTTCATTTACATCACTATGCATGGGGATGAACACAAGGAAGAGCTCCAATCCTTTTACAAAATCACATAGGAGGACATGGAAGAAATAACCAAGGAATGTCCTGCAGAGTTCCTTGTATTGATCGAACAAACATAAATCTCCAACCCTAACCTCATCGAAAGTCCCGTAGTCACTCGAGAAGAGTATGATGGACCCAAAAAAAGTAGAAGGAAGAAGAAGGAAGAAGTACAGGAAATGAACAACGTATCAAAGGGAATTACACCAGATTCACTAGGAGGAGGAGGAGATGATGAAGTAGACCAGGAAGAGAACGAAGGGGAAGAAAAAAAATAGGAACATGGAGAAGTGACACCACCTAAGGATCCCATCACAGAGGTTGAGACATCCAATAAGAGAAAGGTTTCCCTGAAGAAACCATCAACACGGAAGAAATCACGAGAAAATAAGCCTGGATTACAGACTATACTCACGGTGGATGATATTTACCTTATCATTGCAGCTGTATCAGACACCCCGGACGACATTTTGTAGTGAAACAAAGCCAATCAAGAGACAATTTTTGACAGGATCAAGGCAAATCTCAAAGGGGTACAACAAGCTCTTTATTCGAGCCGCACAATGTCTATTGTGCTGTTGTCATCAGGGGGCATAGAAGTAGGATATGAGCCTGCCCAGCTATGCATATTATCACATTCGACAGAAGCTCACCTTCGTCGTGTACAAGAAGAGAAAGAACAGGACAGAGGCCTTGAAACAAGCAAAGGAGGAAGCCCTAGAGAAACATCGATTTACGAAGCAAGAGAAAGATGACCTCCAAGCGAAGTTTTCAAAGGATAAAGCATAGATCCAGAAGGAAAAAGAACAACTGCTCACAGAGCATATTGGAGTTAAAGAAGTAGTCACTAGAGCACTTCTCTCTATTCCGAGCCTCACATAGATAGAAGAAGACACAATAGAGAATCAAGTGGAGAAGCTTTCTGAAGTTATTCAATAGCTTCAAACAAGAGTGGAAGAACTGGAACTACAAGCAGTGCCAAGCACTCCGTAGGAAGTGGGAGACTAGAGAGAAGAAACTTCCAGGAGCGCAGTAGAAAGAATCAAGGCATTGGCCTTAGAATGTAAGTTACTCAGCAACCACAATGAGAAAACCTATGAGCACCTCGTAGAGGACCCATAACTAAGAGAATTAGAAGCACAGATTCAAGAGGCAAATCAACAAACATCAACAGTGGAAGTGTATCTGAAACTGCTTTCAACAATTGAGAAGATGAAAATGTCATAGGAACAGTGTGTAGCTCAACAACAGGTTCATTCCATCGAGAGTAAAGTCATGGAAGTGATCCAGAGACCCTAGCTGGTACAAGATGAAGCCTGCATACTCTTTGAGGAGATAGAGGGACAAGGAGCACAACTAGAACAAGTAGTCACCTCGGTGGGACAATGCTTTGAAGGAATTGTCATAGAGAAAGTCATCCAGGAGTTTGTCGAGCATGAGACTCCCGCGAAGCAACAAGTTGAGGTAGCTCGATCCAAGCTTGAGGCCTTAGAAGGAGAGTTTCCCAGGTCAGAGTGACTCGGGATGAGTCACAGGTGAGTGTTGGGGGCTTGTTGGCCCTCGACCAAGTTTTGGATAACCTTGGTCGTGTTTGACCATTTTTTGGAATTCGACAGGCTGGTTGAAGACAGAGCACCCAGGCGAAGTGGATATCACGGGATATCGCCCCTTTTTGTGGGATTTTTGGGATTAAGGTTTATGTAATGGGTATGGGATGTGGGGCCATTAGTTTACCCATGTTTAGACCCCATTTGTAATGTATAAACAAGTAGCTAGGCGATGTAAGAAGGAGTCAGTTGTAAGCTAGTGAAAATGATTTGTGAATACTCTGTGTTGAGAACTTGTAGAGCTAAGTGAAAGTGATTGTAAGAAGGCTCTGTTCTATGATAAAATCGAGGAAGGAGGATCTAGTGAGGTGCGTACATATTTATTTTCCTATGCAGAGTGGGTTTTGTGGCTTTGTGTATGTAAGAGGATTGAAAGAAGATAATAAACAAGATGAAGAGTTGGCAGACGTAGCCCCACACTAGGGTGAACCATGTACATCCTATGTTGCAATTTATTTGTGCTATTGATGTGATTTATGCTTAGCGATGAATCTTTATGTATGCAGATACATATGATGGAGTAGCTTAGTTCTTAGTGATATGAATGAATGCTATATCTATTTGATGCTATGTGCTAAATGGTTAGATATGCTTAGATCTTGTTGAATACTGCGCTATAATGTAATTAGGGTTTTACCTGCGATGTGAATAAAGGGCTAAAGACTAATGAATATTAACTGCTAAGTGCTCTGTTAAGTATTGTGATCACAGATCTATGTCCCAACTAGGTTGTAGACACTTGAGTCCTACAACCCCCCTGCCTCTACCTTGGTTGAAACTTCATCTACTTCGCAGGTGTTGCCAAAAGGGATGGTAGTTAGGGTTTTGTTAGTGTGATGTTGAAGCGTTGAACCCTGGGTATTCCACTATTCCAACAAGGGTAAAATTCTAATATGAGGATACCCTAACACATTTTTCCACATAAAATGTCAACAAAAAATTAGAAGTGGGATTGAACCATCATTTAACCCTTTACAAAATGATAAAGGGAAAAATAAATCAAAATAGTCCACACGTGTGAGACGTCAAGGATAGGAAGGGTGACGCCAAGCCTCCAAAGGCTAAGGTAGGGCCTCCAAAGGCAACATGGAATCCTCCAAGGTGAAACAAGTGTCAAGTTAGGTGTCTCCTCACCCAAGTTCATGCCAAATCATCTTCGGTACCCATCCATCCATCAAACCCTAAAAAAGTGAAACCCTAGAAGGTGATGTCAAGGTCAAGATAGTGACGTCAAGGGCCTTAGTGTGCTACATCCAAGGAGAGAAGGGATGCATCTAATATTTGAATGAATTCTGAGTCACTGCTGCTGCAACGTCCTCCATCTAGTCTGTAAATATTCCCTAGGGTACCCTACCTATCCCGTGGAGCTTCCAGCTCATCAATGTGCCATAATGATTGGATTTTCTCAAACCAAGCCCCATTTTTCCATAATCAAAGGTTTTGAGGATGTTAGAGCCAATATATGAGGGTGGTGAGTCATTGGATGATCCACTTCTCTCCATCACATGTGCTGAGGTCCTACAATAAAGGAACAATATCCTAGGTACATGCCCATGAAATTCCTCAAAGAACCATGTCAGGGCTGTTGGCACTTTATAATTCCCAGAGGTTGTCAATGGTAGAATAAATTGATAGAGGTAACTTATCAAAACTGCTTTTGAAACTGGGATCTATCCCTACCAGTTTCAAAGAGGGATCTCTCTGTATGATTTAGATTTGTTTGGATTTTAGATATTAGGCTAGTTAAGATAGTCTGAGTTTGTTTGTTTGTTTATAAAGGTTGGATGAAGAAGTACATTAAAATTCCATTGGGTTATGGGGTCTGTATTAAATATCATAATCAGATACAACTTTTTATGAGGTTTCTTCACAGGGTGAGACAGTAAAATTGTTGCATCTATTGAGATTAAATGAGATGGATTAGACTGAAAATATGAGAAGGTCAACCAAGAAAAGAAATAGTTAAGAATTTCCTTACTTAATATTAGATGAATAACATATAAACCATTAAAATACAAGAAACAAAGTATGCAAGATACATTATGTTCTATTGATTTCCTTTTAATGATAAGAATCTGAAAAACATAAGTGATTACAGAGAATAAAAAACATTCAACAAAAAAAGAGAAACATCACCAACACTTCGACACAAGAACCTGTAAATGCGTCTGTTTTATTACTGATCGATCCTTTTGAAAAGATTACACAAATATCTCCTTGGGTGCAAGAATCAACCCTCAATACTTCAAAGTGAGAAGTATTTATACAATAGTTACATCTGATCCTATCATTAATGACTAGGATATTGTGGAGAAAAATCTAACTAACTAGATTACAAATTACAAAATAATAGGAATTCTACTAATATAATCGAATCCTTGGTGCTGATTTTGGGGGAAGTAGTTGATGATTCATCGCTTTGAATTGACTGTCTTCTCCATGCTGACTCAGAAATCCACATCACCTTTACTCAAGTAAAGAACACAAGTCTTCCCATATCTTTTGACTAGGGATGGAAACCTTGAGTAACTTTCTGTATATTTCATCCATCTCAGTGTACTTGGAAAAAGTAGGATTTGTGATAAAAATGTGCTTTATCTCATGTTGGATGCTTAGGTCCAACTGTAATGTTTCAAAGAAATCATTTCCAGTAATTCTTCCCTGAATGCCTACAAATTTGGAACCATCCTTTGCCAATGTATTGATATTTTTCTTGTAATCTGATAGAGTAATAATCTTATTATTTATCACCACCATTCCAGGATGGCCCTTCTTGTGAAGTACTTCCACTTTGCTGAAAAATATTTGTACTCCAATGTCCATCCTCTGAGCTTTCAGCTCTGGCTACAACATCAATCCTTTCTTGGTCAAGACCTTCTTGACCTCAAGGATGGTCTCTATTTTGTCTTCAATTTCCAATGCTTCTAACTCCTGGTTGGTTTTGGAGTTTAGGAACCTGATGAGCTCAATGGCATATATAGGTCTCTCCCCTAAATATTCCCTTATCTTTTCAATTGCTTCTCTGGCCTTTTGTACCAGATTATGTTGGTGAATTTGTTTTTGTATGTATGGCCGTATTTCTGCCATTGACTTGTTGATATCCATCCAAATGTTTTCCTTGGATTCAGATAATGTCTTAGCCATGGCAGTCTCCTTCTATAACTTCTGTAATTTTTGACTAAGTCATTGTGATTTATGAATTTCTGTGTTGTAGCTAGATTGGAACATGGAATTTAGGTCCTTGAGGATTTTTAACTCTTCTTGCATTTTTTTTATTTCTTCCCCTTGAAGGGACATGTCCTCCATTGAATTTACCAACTTCTCAGAAGCATCTAGAAATTTCACTGGGATGGCTGATGGAATCTATGAGGTTGTGGCTTCTACTGTACTAACTCCTATGAGAGGAAATGCATCTAATGGGATAAAAACCACCTAATCACTCTGTTCTTTCTCTTTAACCAACTTGTATAATTCTCCATCTCTTTAATCTGTGCATTCTACTCCATTATCAACTTCAACATCTCCTCTTTCTGGCCTTCACTTTCAGCCAGTTCTTTTGCTAGTGAATCCTCAGTGGCTGGAAGTTTCACTTGTTTTCTAAAGGAGGATATGTTAGTATTTTTCTTCTTCAATAACTCTTCAGCTGCCTTGACATTAGAAGGGTCATAACCAATCTTTAGTACTAGCTCCTCCAAGGATTTGATTTTATTATCCTTGGACAAGGATGATATCTTCTCCATATTCAATTGAGCTTGGACGTTATTCAATGAGACCTGCAACTTCGAGGAAGTCAGTGAAGTGTTATTTAGAGTGGAGAAAATCATCTCCATTGTTTTTCTGTGCATTTCCATTTGGTCTAGTGGATGGACCTCCTGGACATCAAACTCAAATGATGTTTTCTTGTAGTCAGAAGTTATCTTGGGGTGAGGTACTTGTGCCTGTAGGTATTCCATTTGAATCCTTCCATTCTCTATGTAAAATGCAGATAGTAATCTATGCTAGGTTGTAGATGTCTGCTTCCAAAACTAGGCATAAGTACTGCTGTTCAAAAGTTCATTCTTCTGATTGATCATTTTATATTTATAAAAAATGATAGACCTTGTTAGCTCATGAGAGGACTCAACTGATAGTGTAGTGTCTGCTTGCTTTTTGGATGAGGATGTGGACACTATGTGCTAACTTCTTGAGAATGCTGAGGAATTTGGTCCCTCCATGACTATGGTGGATTGTTTTTCTCCTTCCCTAAGCATGTATGGTGTGTGGCTAGTCTTAGCTCTCTTATTGTAAAATTGAAAGTCTTCAGCTGACACTTCAGCGAATGAAGGAGAAACCTCTTTCCTGGATCTTTTTGTTTGTTTGTACCTGAGGAATGTTGGTATGAGAGGCAGTGACAAGGGGATTTTCTTCTTCAATTTCCAACAATGTATTTTCTTGCCAGTCTGTCTGATTCATAAACTTTTCTACTTCAGGATTTTTCACATGAGCATAAGGAGAGTTCTTTTGCTTGAGTCTGATTTATGATATAATACCAAAAGGGTCATAGTTCCATGGGAATATTAGAATGAAATTCATTTGTTTCAAAAGGTTGTTAGCCTCTTCTCCTACAACTATGTTGTTGCATATGAAGGGACCAATTTTTCTCTTGATCCTGAGTTGTTGTTTCTTCTTAAATGATACAAAATGAATGTCATTAGAGCTTATCATCTGTTTGATATATTCCAATGCAAAGATCCTGACAAGAAGGTATTTTTGCAATTTATATGGTGGAAGTTCACACTCATATACTCTGATCTCAGTATGATTCTAGTAAAGATACTAGTCCCCTGTCTTGGCCAAGTCAGATAGATGAAGAATTATCTGGACCTTCTCATTTATTATTGGTTCCATTATGTTGCTGAGAATGCATACCACTGGATGATAAAACTAATCAATGAAGTTTTTGAAGCTGATCTCAGTGGAATTATTCCTTACTAGTGAGGTCCAAGCAATAACTGATTGAGGATTTCCTTCCCGATCTAGTTTCTGGAGAGCACAGGAGAATCTGTCTTCCTGGAAGAAAAGGAACATGTACACCAACACTGAGCACTGAGGAGTACCTGACCATTCCTTCTGTTGAGAATTTGAAGAGTTGTTCATGTATATTGTCATCTAGATACTGACTGAAATCGAACTGGGTTGTATCCTTCTCCTCTATGGAGAAAATGGACAAAAAACCCAGGATTGATTCGTCTACCCATTCATTAGAAAAGTATCCTAACATGAAACAGAGGGTGGCAATATTTTGATTGGCTCTGACTGAGAAAATGGAAGATGGATAGGGAGGGTTTGTCTTAGGTAACTGTGCATCTTTTGGTAGGAATATTTCAAAGATTTGGGCTCTTTGAGGGAAAGAAAGTTTCTGATAGAGGTCGTTCAGGATTTCAATGGAGAAAGGGCTGAAAGAATTAGTTCTAAGGATCTGTAGCATCTGGTTTATTGACTCAGGGGTAATGGTGAACATAGTTTCACCCGATGAAGACATGATGGCCCTTTGGATGGGAAGGTAATGAGATTGACACTTAAGGGAAAACTATGGTAAGTGATAGGTCTGGGGAAACATGTACAATGGTAGATTTGACTCCCAGAGTCCGATCTCATCAGTCTGGTTTAATAAAATGTCTTTTAGCCAGAAGTGTAATTCGAAGAAATCAAATTCACACTTTGGCTCCAAAATTTTGTAATCTTTGTCAGCCGGGGGAATGCGGTCTAGGTCGATGGGAGGAGGAAGAAACGTGTTTTCGACAATATCAATGGATTTGTTTTTGGGCACCATGGTTAACAGAGATATGAAGGTGGAAATAATAATGACTGTAGTTACCCAATTTAATGGAGCCTGTCAATTGTGTATCTTGGTGGCGATTATTTTTAAAGCTGGAGTTGACGCCGTGTATACAGTGTCCGGATCGGCTGATAGTATGGAAATGGAAAATAAATGGAGTTCAATGGTGTAGAGGGGTGTCCGTTATGGAGCGGGTGGTGATTGGATGAGTAACGATCATGGGGATGGCATTGATTGGCCAACAAGTATATGAGTGTGACATGTGACAGGGTAGTGGGGTACGATTGTGGAGTGAGGTGGGCGATATTGGATGAGCGGTTAGGCGGGTTCTCGGAAGTGGGGGGGGGGTAGGTGGTGTTGACGCGCGAAATTGACCGTCCGTCAACTAGAAGAGTGGATCCGGTCCGGGGTTGTCTAAATAACCCAATCCATTTGGGATAACCCACCTTGACGGGTTTAACGGCTCCGTTAGCCGATTTAAGTCCTAAGAAAACAAAATATGTCCTAAGAAAACAAAATAAAACTACTCTAAATAAACTAATCTAAATAAAATAAACTACAAACAAATCTAAACTACTAATATATACAATTCACTACCTAAACTATAACAATTCTATGAAATTCAACATTCAACTATCAACTGAATCAAATCTAAATCACAAATGTACAACATTTATAAATTACAGATTTATAAGAAAACCTGCAAAAATTAATTGCAAACTGTCCTAAGACAACGGAACTGTTTTTGATTTTTATAGTTTTATGAGAAAGAAATAGAATAAAAACTAACTATCTAAACTAAGCAATTAAAACACTAACTCTAACTACAAATCTAAACTATGCATAAATCTATCTAAACTACTTAAATAACACTAATAAGCTAACCCGTGATAACGCTTTCCAAATTTGTCCTGTGTAAAGAATCCAGTTCAGCTGTTCGATGGGAGGAAACCCACATCAATCCTCTACAAGCCTCTAGTAAACAGTAAGAAGCAATGCTCTTTTGAATATCGATAACAGAACAAACAAGACATAAAACTTACAACAATCTTATAATTTACAAATCATCACATTAGATAAATTTGTGTGCAAGGATTTGTACAAAAATGATTCAATTAACGAAGAAGAGAAATCTGTGATTCATTAACTGAAACAAAGTAATTGCCATATTTTTGAATAAGAGAGATCAGATATGGATTACAAATTAATGAAGTCACATCAACCTGCAATAGATTACGATAGCTAAAGTAGTCTATAATCGACTGCAAAATGATATGAATAAAACTTGAAACAAAATTTTGATATATTGAAAGAGAAAGCTGTTACAAGACATCAACTTTTATCTCAGTCTGTATTATAAATCCATAGTCTGGTTCTCCCACAGTGAGGATGATCATCATTACAAAAAATAACAAGTATTTAAAGACCTCCCACAGGGTAAAAAATCCCTGTGGGAATTATCAAAACAGTTTACATGAAATCTGGAGATAATCTCCCAAGTCTGACTAAACCAACAACCTAAAATAAAAACATATCCAAAGTATCTCCCAAACTRCTAGAACATGCCCAATTGATCATGGTAATTCGTATGTACCTGAACAAGGACAAGAATAGACAATATTAGAGGATATTTTATTAATAAAATTGACAAAAATCTAATTTCTAAGACTAGCTACATAATCTTGCGATTCTGTAGCTGGTCTAAATTGAACACAGAATCATTTCAAAATCAATTCGAATCTTAGAAAATACATTCAAACTATTGAAAAATATTTGATTGCTAAAAGCATCATTCAAATCGACACTTGTATGTAAACTAAATCGTATTCAATCAAATGATAACAGAGATGGATGCACTCTATTTAATTCGTTATCACCAATTTGGGTAAACAAAATCTCTCATATAATTCAACAGTAATGAAATTATTTTCATGAACCAATTGAAATCGACACAAGTAGTTTCTTCAGCCACCAACAAAATCATTGTCGAATCCAAACGAAATCAACAGGATCGTTTTTCAAATTGATATAACTGTATTAACATATACAAACGATCATGGTATTTGCAAACCAAATGAAAAATTGTATGTAAATTGAAGCAAATGAAATCATAAATGAATTAATCAGTTGATAACAGGATACATGGGATTTTTCAAACACTTTTTATTGCCAATTGGGAGCAGACAAAATCGATTGACAGTCAACGAAATCATCACTTGAATTAATTTCAAAACGGAATATTAGCCGAGTTTTTTTTTATACGAATTCAATAGAGACGAGATATGTCGATCCGAGCTTAACAAAATCATTTTTGAAAATCAAAACCAACAGAGCAGCATCAAATCTATTTTCAATATCAATCAAACTCATACAAACAATCGTGCTAACTCAAGATACACAACAATTAAACCAAAACGAATCGAAACAGTTTGGGTTTGACACAATCGTTAAAAATCAACAAAGCTCCCGATTATAGCAAGTAGATCTTTTGCATAGGTCAAAGATAATCAAAATCCAAACGAGAATAATGATTCAATGCAGAACAAAGTCATTTTGAGTTTATTAGATTACATCGTATTTATCAAACCAATCCCTAATAATGACGCACAACACATATAAAGGATCATACCAATTTAAGCCCACAAAATCATTCCAAAATCAAACCATAAGAACTAAATCAGAGCCGATAGGAATCGTACCAAATCAAAACATAGCCGTGCTCTGCTTTTAGCACAAAAATCTCCTATATAGGTCAGATACAATCAAAATCTTAAATGAAATCAAACCCCATTGATCACATTAATTCAAACCAACAGAATTTTTCTAAAGCGAACCACACCAAGTCAAAACCAAATATATCGCTTATACTAAACAAGGCACAACAAAATCGCATAACCAAATCATAACCACATTTGATTTTAGCAGAATGAATCTATTGTACAGGATCCACAACATAACCGTTTTTGATAATCAAACTATGAAAGAATCATTTCGAATAATGGACATAGCTAATCGAAAACCAAAACTCAATTCATTATATTAATCCTAGCAATTCCTAAAACTAAATTGATATTGAAATTCATACCTGTATAATCAGAAAACAACTCAGTCATGATAATTTGGAATTGACGAAGGCTGTTTCCGATTTGACATTCCTAAAGATGATCGAACCGGTGGTTTTCTGTTTCTTGTCATTAGCTTGGAACTTGTCCCTTTCTCTCGTTAGTACTGTAACTTGGTTTTCCAATGATTTGATCTTTGATTGCAGTAAGGGGACATCAGTGAAATAATGCTCTATCCACACATTGCATTGGATGCATGACGAATGCTCGGGCTTCGATAACACAGGCAAGGGTTTGTGTAAACCACCAGGGGTTTCATTATGTAGCCTGATTCCTGGGTAGTTAGGATTGTTCTTTAGGCATGGGGGCAAATTGGATACATAGCCATAGGGTTGCTCGGAGCATAGACCATGGGAATAAGGGTACTCTCCAGCTAGGAAGCGCTCGATATCAGAGTTCGAGTCCTCGCTCAGAACTATGGGATTTTGATCGACATTAGGCTTAGGTTTATTCCGAGCAAGTCTCGATATCAATCGTGCATTCTTCATACCCTTGCTGTTGACAGTAGGATTACTCTTAACTTTCTTACTCACAGGCTTCTTAACAACCTCAATCTTGTCTTTTATGATGTCGGGTAGGTCGATATCAGGGCAAGCCGAGGGTTTGGCAGGGGGAAGTAGGACATGGAAAGGCACGGGTGGCCTGACCACAGTCTCACTGACCAAAGACTTGTCGATTTGGATAGACTCTGAATCAACAAAGCCATTTCGGGATAGAAAAGCTTGCCAATTATCGCCATGAAGGTTTAAATGGTGGATGACGATGAGTCTAATCAAACCATGGTGAAACAAGCTGCTGTCAGCCTTCTTTACTATTATTCTTCTCTTCCAAATGGGATCCCTAACCCTTCTTTTATAGGCTAGAAGAAGCTAGGTATTTGGATGAGCCATCAGCCATGCATGGCTAGAAGGTTTAGTTAACTTACCCAAAGCTGTGTGTTCCGTCGACAAATTTCCTTTTTTCGTGCTTTTGTAGGTACACGTGGGCTGTTTTGGGTCAGATAGCGTGTACACACATTCAATAATGGAGTAGGGTGCATGGGCCCTTATGAAAGAGGTTTTTAAGAAGAGTTGTTCATCAGTGCTTTGGAAAAAAGGGAATCTGAGATGGCTTGATGCCAGGTAAGCATGTCTGGTGCATATTAGAGTTATAACAGATGCCCCCTAATGTGTGAGGTTAGAAGAGCATATGATGGACGAAATACATTACCAATCTTTACTGATGTGCCGAACAAGTGAGCACAGGGACCAAGAACCGGGAGGCACCGTCTGAAAAATAAAAAATGTCTCACCGAGGCAGGCATACCCATGCTCAGGATAAAATAGAATCATGGCTACCAATCAAATACACTGTAGATTCATGTCAAATAACTATATAAAGTGTAGTCACGAACAATACACAACAGAGCTACATCTCAAAATAAAAAAGATATACATATAGAGTATCCATCTTCTAGAAGTTGATACGACCTGATGGATGGAGATGAGATCTTCAGAGCTCGAGAAACAACTTCAAAAAATCTTCAAAACTCGGGTAGGAGTGTAATATGAGTGTACGACTTTACTACCCAGAGGTCTTTGACGGCTCATCGGTCATGGACTAGATAATCTTGATGATTAGACTGGAGGCTTCATTGATTCTGAACAAGGACTTGATTGGACATTCAGGATGGCTGGGTATGAGGGCAAGAGACAAACTGCAGAGGGGCCGACTCAGGCTTGGTGACAAACTTCCCTTGGACAACAACACAACAAATGATGAGACTCAGGCAACATGACATTAACATAAGTTTACGAGGAAGGAGACAATGCAAACTCTCCATATGTTTGGAAGAATAACCAAACGGAGGAGGACATAGCTCTATGTAGCGAGAACAACTTCCTAAAGTCGTATTACATCCCAGGGTTTGATGAACAAATGGACAGATGTGCTTTATCTAAGGGTGACTCATTATGCTGCTAATAAAGAAAATACTTTTCCCTTCCTCTTTTTGGGGTATATTTGATTTTTTTGTCTTTTTCAATGATTTTGGAAAAAAGAATAAAAGAATGTTATGTTACAAAGGAGGATCACGTGTCGCAAATATACTATTTCCAAGTGTACGGAACACAAGGATGCTTAGGGCAAAGGGACATATGCAAGAAAAGGACACTCGGGAAAAATCCTCCAGGGGCCAAAGGTGTCAAGACGCAGAGGCAAAGTTCTATAGGGCTTGCGTATGAGGCATGCTTCAGATGGTTTAGTTGAGAGCAACATGGAGCCGAAATTAGGCCAAAGACACGGTTATGCAAATGTGATTAATAAAACACACAATGGTAACGCCCTTCGATGTAAGTTTAACGAGCCCAGAGAAGGTATGCTCAGTGGTTTTTCATATTTAGAGAGTCTGAAAAGCATAAAAGGAGACTCCATTGGGGTACCTTTTTTGAAATTGGTCTAGTCGGTTAGAAAAAGGGGTAAACTAGCACCGACAAGACGTCTATTCAAAACCATTTTAATGAGTGTGATAAAGACAAGATCACTCGACCATTTTTTCATTTTTAAGGAGCCTGAAAAAATCTTAACTATGGACTCCGTCAGGAATGTTCTTCTGGACCAGCTTAATGAGTGTGAAAGAATAAGGTCACTCGACGATCTTTTTAATTTTAGGGAGTCTGAAAAGAGCTTAACTATGGACTCCGTGGGGGTTCCTTTTTCGTAAATTTAGTCCCTCGGGCCTGAAAAAGGGTTGAAATGATACCTGAGAGTACTCTTCTAGAGAAATGAAGTTCCATAGAGTATACCTTTGTTCGTACAGTTGACCATCCAGACTGAAAAAGGGGTAAACTACCATCAGACAAACGTGAATTGAAATTTCAGTTTAACGAGCGTGAAAGGCCACAAGATCGCTCAACAATATTTTCATGTTTAGAGGGTCTGAAAAGGGCTTAAAAGAAGACCCGTTATATATTTTGGGAGTCCCGAGGGTGAATTAAAGAGTGAAAATAATCCATATGGATATCAGTGGCCACCCACCTTCTCCAACTGGCTCAAAACAGTTTTCTAACATTTTTGGCAATTTACTATTTTTAGCAGTTTTTACTTCCGGGGCCATTTTGAGGGCCTAAATGAAGGTTTTTCGGTATAGATCTCCTCAATGATATCCAAAGGCATGATTGAGACCCCAAAATGAATCTCCTCAATGATACCTTTCCAATGGTCTATCACACGCCTAAAATGAAGATCGTATGCAAAAGTTACGACCCCGGGAAGTTGATGTACAAGCTTACCCAAATGGGGCCCACATGACTTTTGGCGTTTCATCTCCTAGGGTTAGGTTTTTGGATGTCTAGGGTTTTTGAAATTCTTTATTATTGTAAAAAGGCCTTTAGAGCCTCATTGTAACCTTCTTTTTCTGAATGCACGCTGCGGTCACATCTCTTCTTAGAGATAAGTCGCCACCATTCCAACAAGCTTGTTTTCGCTGCATTTTACAGTTTCAACGTATTTCGTTATTGAATAGAAAACCAGTTTTACTGTATCTCTGTTATTTTGTGTTAAGAACCTGTTAATAATCTATATTCATTTCATTCTGCTCATAAAATCTGGATCAGTGGTATCAAAGTGGTCTTCTCCTTGTCGTCTTAATGCATGTCCCCAACGAGGTCGGAGTACAAAGAGTTGGGTCTCGAGCTTGTTTCTCTTGAGGACAGAGGCTCTCGCACGCCCAAGCGACCTCCCATGGTAGGAGAAAAGAAATATGATGGGACAGGAGATCCTTTCAAATTGTTGATTGAGGAAGCCCTCACGCAATAGAGGAATGAGATGATGGATAGTTTCGCGCAAATCCTTCGACGACTACCAACAGGTGATGCATCTTCTTTGAACGGAGGCGTCGCCCCCTTCAAGGTAAAAATAAACTTTGATATTCCTATATTTGAAGGTCAGATATATGCAGATGCTGTAGATAAGTGGTTGAATCTACTAGAAGGGTATTTTTCTGTTCATAAATTTTCGAATAGAGAAAAGATTACTTTTGTGCTCCTCAAAGCCATTCCCCATGTCAAAGATTGGTGGGAAACTTTCTGTGAGCAAAAGGAAATAGAGGAAACCTCATTATTTTCAGTCATGGCCACCTGGGAATCCTTCAGGGATGCTATTAAGGAACAATACTACCCTGTCGGAAGTTATGACGACCTGTATACCAAATGGACCACACTGCGGTAAGAAAGAGACCAAGCAGTGCCATATTTCACAAATATCTTCCATACCTTGCACACCAAGTTGGGTATCAAAGATTCAGAGCGACATATGGTGCTCAAATATCATGGTGCTCTACCTAGATACATCCAAACTAAAATGGAATTTCTAGACATCTCATCCTTGGGCGCAGCCTACCGATATGCCGTCAAAATCGAGCAGAAGCTCAAACAAAAGACGCAGCAATTTGGGCCTGGGAACCCCTCACAACAAAAGCCAGGAAAGGGCGGACCCAACCCACCAAACAAAGGACAAAGAAAATATGGATAGTATCAAGGCAACCAATACAAGCCACAAGCAAAGAAGGACACTGGAAAGACAAAGAAAGATACCAGGAAGTGGTGCGACTTCCATAAGAGGCCTTGGCATAACACTGCTGACTGTTGCTCAAAGCAGTCGCTGGTGGTCGAAGTGAAAGCCTCTGAATTAGATGCAGATTCTGACTTCGAGATAGAACCAGAAAGGGGAAGACATATCATTGATGTAGAATCCAGTGCCACCGTTGCTACCACCAAGATCCAGCATGGTGAACCAGACGAGCCAGAAGAAGGAGAGCGCCTCTTCCATTCATAGATTTGGGTAAAAGGCACCCGCTGCACTTCTTCATTGACAATGGTAGCCAGAAGAACCTCATCTCAGAAGAGGTCGTCAAGTGGCTAGACCTGCCAAAAACACCGCACCCACAACCCTACACCATTGGATGGCTCTGCCAAGGAAGCGATCTCCGCGTCGGCCAACAGTGTCGACTGTCGTATGGCATCAAGCCCTTCAAAGATGAGGTATTGTGTGATGTTGCTCCTCTTGAAATTTTTGATGTTCTTTTGGGCCAACCTTATTTATGAAAACATCATATTGTATATGAGTCTAGGCCTCGTAGTGTTATTATTACTTTGAACAGGAAATTGTACTGGATACCCGAGGTAGTCCCACCTAGTGCTATTTCCTTGATCTCTTCTAAGCAATGCAGGAAGGTCATCTCTCAGATGGGGAAGTTTGTCTTCTTCATGATTCTCTCTCAGAATAAGAGAAAGATCACAGCCACATCTAGGGTCTCTGTAGCTGACCTCTCCACATAGCAGAAGCAAGTAGATAAGGTCATGGAAGAATACTCAGATATCTTCTCCTCACCTACAAGGGTACCTCTGCACTGCCAGGTGAAGCACCCCATCGATCTGACCCCCAACGCACCACTGCCCAATGGGCTAGTCTATCATCACTCTTTGTTAGAGAATGAGGAGATCAAGAGACAGATCCAAGAACTGCTCCACAAGGGGCACATACGCCCTAGCTCATCACCTTGCGGGAGCCGAATTGTGCTGGTACACAAGAAATATGGAACCTGGCGACTCTGTATTGATTACCGTGCTTTGAATAAAATCACTGTCAGAAACCGGTACCCGATTCCCCGAATCGATGACCTCCTTGATCAACGCACGGGGGCCAAATACTTCAGTAAGATTGATCTAAAGTTTGGCTACCACCAGGTCCCGATAGAACAGACAGATGTATGGAAGACCACCTTCAAGTCAAAGGAAGGACTTTTTGAATGGTTGGTCATGCCATTTGGTTTGACAAATGCTCCAGCCACTTTCATGAGGATGATGGACGATATCCTATGAACATTCACCAATACTTTTGTAGTGGTGTATCTAGATGACATTCTAATTTATAGCAAGACTTGGGACGAACACTTGCAGCATATTCAGCAGGTTCTGCACACCCTGCGGCAGCACAAGCTATACACCAACCTAGAAAAATGCTCCTTCGGCATGGACAGGGTCCATTACCTAGGCTACATCATTGATTAGCATGGCGTACATGTGGATCTATCCAAGATCCAAGTCATCCGTGACTAGCTATCCCCAACAACACTGAATGAGCTTCAGAGCTTCTTGGGACTTGCTAATTTCTACCGCAGGTTTGTGTTGGGTTTCTCCCATATTGCATGGGCCCTCA
>SNQJ01S0061921.1:8002-27221 GCA_010110895.2 Picea sitchensis | reverse complement strand
CTAGCACCCACTAGAAGGAAGAAACAACTCCCTAAGTGTTCCAACACCAACTGGATGGAAGCACCAACTTCGAGTCACACAGGCACCAACCTGTAAAACATAGAACAACAGTTCTCCCTTGCACCACCCTGCCACCCTGGTTTCTCTGGCTGCAACCAGATGGAAGATACAACTCCCTGTGTTCAAGCACCCACTTGAACCTCTGAGGACAATAGTCCTCCCTAGCACCTCCCTACCGCCCTGAAATATAAAGTTTTCTATTTATAAATTTATCACAGTGATACAATATTTATCAATGGCTTACCGGTCTCATCATTATTCTGCTACACTGCTCTACTCTACCTACATCAGTGTCTTTCTGCACCCCCTTCCATACACTTTATGTTCTTCTGCCTTTTATGATCTATGCGCCATGTCCCTTCTATGCACCATTCCTCTTCTGTGCATTTGAGTTGCTGCACTCTGCCTCCTTCTACACACCTGAATCACTCTCAACAACACCCAATCTCTTCTTTGTTCTGCATTTATATTCTCTTTGTGCATCTTCTACATCCTCTATTCACAATGCTTATGCATTCTCTCCCCATGTATAGTGCTCTTCTTGATCATCATCACTGGGTATTATGATGAGATTTCTTAGCCTCTCCAGCAGTTGAGACTCTTCGTCTTCTCTATCATAGTCAAGCTCATTCCCTCTGTTGCAGTTCCAGGTTCCAATGGTCTTACATATGTGAATAGCCTCTATGAATAGTCTTCATGCCACTGGAATATGCCATGAGACTCTTCATCTTCTCTGGTGATCACCCTGATGTCTCCTTGATTCCTCTAGCAGAAACCATCAGTAATTTCTAGTAGTTACACTGTGAACTACCAAGAAAACACATCAGCAACTCAATCACCAACTGTCCAAGACTCATGATTCAGTTCGGCTAACTGAATCGTAACTGACCGATTAACTGTGAAGAGCAACAATAACCCTTCGATAAGATTTCCAAGTATCCAACACCGTTGGATTACAAGCACAGGGTCTCGCGTTGATTTCGCTATTTCATATTTTGTCATTTTGGCATTTCGACATTCCTATGGTGAAGAGTCTCGACTCTTCATGTTACGATCACCGAAAAGGAGCTTAACTTGGTGTTAGCTCCTCCCTCTCACATGACCACTGACAGTGACCACAGCCTACACCAAAAGGTGTTTTCACATTTCGACATTTCATCATTTCTGTGAAGAAGTGTCTCAACACTCCAAGTCACAATCCTCGAAATGGAGCCAGATCAACGGTCCACAAGACTTCATAATCTGATCCCTTCTTTTCTTAATCGAACGGCTAATGGGATTTCAACAGTTTTCCCTTCGAGTCATCGTGACTCCAACATTATAAAATTCATGATCACGAAATATCCAAAGTGATCGAACGGTTCACATAACCCGCTGAGATGGATGGTTGACGGGATTTCAGAGTTTTTCCTTTCGGGTTTTCGAGATTCAGAATAGTCCCTTTTGACATTTCAGGGTTCGAGACTTCATGATGGTGTAGTTTCTGCTTGCTATGTAAAACCCCAAAATAGAAAGTTCTGATGTGATGTAAACCTAATGACATCACACATGGATTGACACATGCTGAATAGCTTCCACATGTCACTCTGATTCGTGACTTACATGTGCCTAAAATGTTGAATCAACTTAACACTTGTCATTTCCTGATTGTCCCACATGTCCTTAGCTGATGTGGTTTGTTGATGTGCCTGTTTCGAGATTTCGGGGTTCGCTACTTCAAATGTTAAAGTTCCTTTGATCTTTGATTTCCTGGTCTGCGAAACTCCGAAATGTAGTCTTTGTTGATGTGCCTGTTTTGGGATTTCGACATTTCACATTTTGCAACTTCGGAACTCCTCTGATGAAGAGTCTTGACTCTTGATTCCTCCAACTCCCGATATCCGAAACTTCGAAATGGAGTGGTTTCGCATTTTGTGATTTCATCATTCTTGTCGTGAGTTTCCTTGAAACCTCCAACTCCCGGTATCCGAAACTCCAAAATGGATATTAAGTCGTGGTTTCTCATTTCACGATTTTCTGCTGTGAGTTTCTTCCTTGAATCCTAGCGTTTATGCTTCTGAATGGGATCCAATGATCACTTTTTGAACTTTTCATTGCCATGCCATTATCCCTGCGCTATTGGTCATGATCTTTGCCATCAATGACAAACACGCATACTCTGCACTATCTCTTCTGATCTTATCGATCTTGCTCTGCTGCGTCTTCCCAAAATACTTCTGGTGCCCGCCTGGCACATTCTTTCTATACTTAAGCCATCGTCGTTGTTTTACTTTCCATCAATGAGAATAATACGTTGCCTGTAAAACATGCAAACACCTCTATGAGATACCATTGGATCATGTAATGTCAAGTAAGTCAATGAAAATGATGCACGTATGAATTTGGTAGCTTATGATGCATAAATGTTGAAGGGAATTGATGTAAAAGTTCCTTCAGTGAAAATTCAATATTTTAATTATGGGTATTATGAGCTTGACACTACACTAGATGTGGTAAAGGTGGAGGGCCTTGATGATACAAATTTTATTTAATGCTAGAATACAATCCTATGAAATTTAATGTCATGTGATATTGGTTATAAGATCATAACCAATGAAATTTAAGCGATATACACCTATTATAGAAATGGATGCTAGAAAATACAAACATGTGTGAGGCCATAATGTAGTTGGATACATAAAGTCTATAGTGCTACACAAGTGTCCATTAGTCTTCCTATGTATAATTGATATTTCGGCTAAAATATCATTTTCAACATTGAAGAGAACTAAAGGATTATATTCCTAGTGTTGTTCTTCGGGTTGAATAGGAATATATCCAAATGGTAAAAAATAGTAATAGGGAAGAGTTTGTATGATGTGTTGAGGCATTGGGTAGACCGTCCAAATCACCATGGTGGGATACATTATATAGATATGTGGTATTCCAGAATCAAGGCAAGGATGAATTGAATAGATGTGATCATGAGTATTGACACATTAGGTTATTGGAAGAAATATTTGATTGCATTATATAACTTAAAACACCAATCCTTTCATAATGAAATCAAATATTTATTCCAATAACCCTATTATTGCACAAACTGTAGGTTGGGAAATGTCTTACCCAATCCACGGGATGGAGATAATGGTGGGAGAATCTACCCAATGTCACCTTAGATAAACCCTCCCCTCACTTGAGTGAATGATAAATCCAACACAAAGGGGGAATCTTCGGTGACCCTCGGGGGGAATGAGACATAAACGTGAGATTATGGAAGCGATGCCCCTATAGGCCAAGTTACTAAGTGAAAGATAGCTTGGTAATGAGTCTCAAAGATTGTTTGTCAAATGTTTGGGTACCTGAGGAAGAGGATTGTACCATCCTAAGACACAAGAATAAACGTGTATGCAAGTTCAAAGTTGTAGATTTTAACCTTTTACAATATTTACTCCAAATAGATTTTTAGTAAAAGAACAAAAAATATACAATGACAAATACAAACATTACACATAGATTTTTCCCGTGGAAGCCCAAACTGGGAAAACCAACATATTCTATATTCATTCATGGTGATACATTGTTTACAATACAATATACATATAGGAACCAAAGGAATACAAAACCCTAACCCAATGACCTATATTAGTCAACAACCCTAATTCCTTAACCATAAATAGAAAACCATCAATAAAACACCATGTGCCGAAAAACCGCCTAAAAATGTGACACTTTTCTTGGGACAAAAAATAAATTCTCAGGGGCGCTGCACCCCCTCTCAAACCCCCTTACGTGCCCAACATTCTCCCACTACTACTCGTGCAAAGAATATAAAATATACCCAATATTCTTCCACGTGTTGTTTTCTTTGGATGTAGGGGGTTACAGGGTTACATAATCAACAATCCAGGGTAGCAATGCCCATGGGCCCTCTACACCAAGAAAATTTCTTAGTGCTCACAAATTTTGTTAATGAATCTACAACATTCTTCAAAGTTTCCACCTTCATCAACAATACTTTCTTTTCTTCAACCATGTCGATCACAAAATGATATTGAATATCAATATGCTTCGTCTTTGAATGATAAGTCGATTTCTTCGCCAAAAAAATTGCACTTTGACTGTCACAATCTATCCTTATAGCTTGATGTACCAACTCAATACCTGAACATAATATTTGTAACCATACTACTTCTTTACTTGCATGAGTGTCTTCCATTTATTCAACTTTTGTAGTTGAAAGTGCCACTACAACCTGTCTTTTGCTCATCTAACTTATTGCTCCTCCCAACAGTTTAAACACATACCCACTTGTAGATCTCATATGATCCAAATTTCCAGCCTAGTCTGCATCCACAAAGCCATGTATATCCACCACTATGTCCCATCCCAATCTTCCTTGGTAGCACAATCCATAGCTAGCAGTGCCACGCAAATACCTAAAAACCCTTTTTATTGTTGTCCAATGATCCTTCCCTGGATTTGACATCTACCTGCTCAAAACTCCCATTGTATGTGCAATGTAGAGTCTACTACAAACCATTGCATACGTCAAAATTCTAACTTCACTCACATATGGAACATGATACATGCCCTCCTCTTCCTGTGTCTTAGGACACTAATCTGAAGATAACTTTACACCAACAGGAATATGAACCTTGATCAGTTTACATTCTTGCATATTAAACCTCTTGAATATTGACTCGACATATTTTCTCTAATTTAACCAGAGTTTCCACTTTTTCTGATCGTTTTAATTTCCATGCCCAATATGAAATTTGAATCATGGAGATCATTCATGTCAAATTTAGAGGACAACTAGTTTTTCACATCCTCAATAATCTCCTTGTCGTTTCCTATCAACAACATATCATCCACATACAAAACCAAATAAATCGAATGATCACTTATTAATTTAAAATGCACACAGTGATCCTCTTTTCTTCTCGTGAAGACAATTGCGAGCATATAAGTATCAATTTTTTGATACCACGTCCTTGGTGATTGTTTTAAGACATAGAGGGACTTTTTCAACTTGCATACCAACTCCTTCCTTCCCTTCAAAACATAACCTTAAGGTTGCTTCATATAGATTTCTTCTTCCAGATCCCCATGTAGGAATGTTGTCTTCACATCTATCTGTTCTACTTCAAAATCAAATGCAACAGCAACAGATAACAAAAATATTATAGAGTTTATCTTGGAAACAAGAGAAAACATCTCACAAAAATAAATTCCCTCAACCTCGGGATAATCCTTTGCTACTAACTGAGATTTGTATTTCTACATTTTTCCTTCTGCACTCAGCTTCTTTTTAAATACCCATCTTCTTCCAATAGGATTTCTTCCAGTTCACAAATCCACTAGGTCCCAAGCATCATTCTTATCCAAATATGCCATTTCTTCATCCATGCCCCTTTTCGAGAGATTTCCATGCTCTGAATCCACTACCTCCCTGACAGTTCTAGGATCATCATCAATAATAGATAAGGAAAAAATTGAATGGAAATTGAATGGAATATATCTTTCTAGTAGCCTTCTTTCTCGAACTGATCTCCTCAATACTAGAGTATGAGGATCTTCTTCTTCTTATTCATGTTCTTCTTTATATTTTACTCATCATCCTTTAAATAAAACTCTATTTTCTCTGGTTCTTCCTTACTTGGTAGGACTTCATGTTTAACAACATCCTTCATTTCTCTAAATAACACATCTCGGCTATACACTAACCTCTTAGTTTATGGATTCCAAATCGTATAACCTTTGAGACCATATTTATATCCAATAAAGATACACTTTTCATCATTCTTATCTAGGTTACACTTGTTTTCTTCTGGAACATGATCATATGCATCACAACCAAATACCTTGAGATGCGTGAGAGAAGGTTTCTTACCAATCAATACCTCTTGTGGAGTCTTTTCATCCAGTGCTGATGAGGGTGATTTGTTGACCAAGTAACATGTAGTACCCATTGATTCTGCCCAAAATTCTTGTCCTAACCTGACACCACTGAGCATGCACCTTGTTTTTTCCATCAATGTCTTATTCATCATTTCTAGAACTCCATTCTGTTGAGGTGTATATGGAGTAGTATTCTTTCTTTCTATACCACACTTCTTACAAAATTATTCAAATTCATTCCTGCATAACTCTCCACCATTATATGTCCTCGACAACTTAATTATTTTCTTTGTTTGATTCTCAACAAGAGCCTTAACTCTTTAAACTTGTCAAAGACTTCAAATTTCTTCCTCGGGAAATATGTCCAACTATTCCTCGACAATTCATCTATATATGAGACATAGTACACAAATTTTCCCAAAGATGGGACCGATAGAGGTCCAAAAACATCATTGTGAACTAGTTTTAAAATTCCCTCTCCCCTCATCACACCAGAAGGGAATGTTACCCAATTCGACTTCCCATATACACATTGTTCACAGAAATAAAAATGCAATTAGTAGTTAGACATACATTCAACCATACCTTTACCGTGTAGTAGTCGAAGACCCTTCTCTCTGATATGCCCTAGTCTTTGATGCCACATCATAACCTTTTTCCCAGAGACTCTAGGATTTATTTCTTCTTCAACTCTAATATCAGGAACAATGGAACTATTACACCCATCACTAATAGTGCTCCCTTTCATCTTATACAAATTTATGAACGAAGGTCCTTTCAACAACACCATTGCTCGTTGAACCATCCTGAAGGTTTCCTTTTCAAATATTGTTTTTACACCTGCATCGTCCAATTTTCTTACAAAAATAAAATTCCTGGCCAAATATGGGATGTGCAGAACACCAGGCAGTGTTCTAATCCTTCCATTTATGAACCTCAGGTTGAATTTTCCTTGTCCTATGATTCTAGTTGTCAAATCATCACCTAAGAAAACATTACCTCCATCATTCCTTTCATATTCATAGAATCACTTCTTGTGGGGAGTCATATGAAAGGATGCACCTGAGTCAACCAACCATGCCTCATGATCTAAATGTGTGCTTGAAGAAGCTAAGTACACGTCCCCTCCTTCTTCATTTTAGGTATTTTATTCTGTATAAGGACATTCTTCAGATCCCTTCTTTTTATCAACTTTGGATCTACATTGCTTCTTTTAGTGCCCTTATTTTCCACATCTCCAACATACCTTTACAAATTTTCCAAGAGATTTATATCTCCCACTTGAGAACTTAGATCTATTTATTTCCTTGGAGCGTCCTCTTGCAAATAATGTGTATCTTCTTTGTCCTTCCATATTATTTCATCTCATCTCCTCCGACAACAAGGATGAGACCACTTCATCAAACTTCAAGGAAGTTGTATTACTACCTATGGCCACAACCATACTATCCCACGAGTCTGGTAAAGAACATAGTAAATTGATACACTTATCTTCATCTGAAATTTTAATCTCAACAAATACTAACTGACTTACCAAAGTATTGAAATCGTCCAAATGCTCTGCCATCGATCCTCCATCTCTCATCCTTAGATTATACAAATTGTTTCTCAGGAATAGTTTATTTACTAGGGACTTAGATAGATACAACTTCCCCAACTTATCCCATAAATCCTTGGTTGAAGTTTCCTCTGACACATTCAATAATACTGAATCTGAGAGATACAGTCAGATTGTTCTCTTCTCTTTCTAATCCAACTTTTTCCAGTCATTTGTTGAAATTTATGTAGGTGCAGTACCTGGATCTACCATGATACATTGATCTCTATCCACCAACGGATGTTCCATATTGATCTTCCACAACTCAAAACTTTTCCCTTTAAACTTATCGATCTCCATTTTTTAATTTCTTTCCATTTCTTTTCACCTGAAAAATCAATACCATAGATTTCCCACTATAACAAGGCTTATCATAGTCCCGAGAGAAACCCTTGACCATAAAGGCGTCCCCCTTAAGCAAAAAAAACTCTAATACCAAATGTAGATCTTAACCTTGTACAATGTTTACTGTAAACATATTTTCAATAAAAGAACATAAAATATACAATGGAAAATACAAACATTACAAAGAGATTTTTCCCTTGGAAACATAAACGAGGAAAACAAACATATTGTGTATCCATTCATAGTCTTACATTGTTTACAATACAATATACATATAGGATCCATCGACATCCAAAACCCTAACCCAATGACATGGATTAGTCAACAACCCTAATTCCTTAACCGAAAATAGAAAACCATCGACAAAAATCATGTGCCGAAAAATCTCCCAAAAATGAAACACGTTTCTCGAGGAAAGAAAAATTCTCACAGTCACTGCCCCTGAACCCCTGCACAGGGGGATTTCTTCCCCCTCAAACCTCCCTATGTTCCAAGAATATAACATATACCCAACAAGGTGGAGTTGTTGTGGTGAACAAATTCTTCTTCTAGGCTCAACTCCTGCAACTTTGTTCTTGATAATCTGATCCGACGAATGATTTCTATATTCATTAGCTAGGTGTCTTTGGAGGTACTTGTTGTTCTTTCTCTTCTACTTCTATTTGATATTTTTCATCTTCCCCTTTTTTTGCTTTTTCATCCTTTGCTTCTTCTTCATAAACCTTTTCCACTCACTCTTTTTCTTCTTCTTTTAATTCTCGTCCACATGTCTCATCAACCGTTAGATTGATGTCTTCCACAACTTTCTTGAGACTTAGAATGAAAAATTTGTATGATTTCATTATACTTTAGTAAACAACAAGTACGCCTTTGTATACATGAGAATATAACTTTACCATTCTTGCATCTTCTATTTTGATGTAGCATTTTCTTCCAAAGACTCTCAAGTGCTTCACATTTGTTGATCTTCCTTTCCATAGCTCGTAAGTAGTTTTGTCACTTTTGTTCATGAACAATAATTTGTTTTGAATGTGAATTATTGTATGCATTTCATGTGTCCAAAAAACATCTTTCAACTTGGAATCCATTAACATTGTTCGATCCATTTCCTATATTGTCTTGTTCTTTTTTTGACGACCCCATTCTATTGAGGTGTTCTAGCAACAAAGAATTTCCTTTTTATACCATCCTTGTTGCAGAAATACATAAATTAATTTGAAGTACACTCTCCTCCATTATCATATCTCAATCATTTTACTTTTGAATCCATTTCATTTTCAACTATTTCCTTGTATACCTTGAACTTTTCAAATGATTTTGACTTGTTCCTCAGAAAAACAACTACAATCATTCTTGTATAATCATCAACTAATAACATAAAGTATTTCTCACCTTTTAAACCCTTTGTTCTAGTTGGTCCAACTAGATGAGTATCCAAAATTTCGAGTGGTCTTGTCATTGAGTATTCCTTTGATTTGAAACTAGTCTTTGTTTGGATTCCTCGTTGACAATGGTTCCATAAAGCATTGGTTGGCTTTCTGATCTAGGGAATTTCTATGACTTATTCATTTATGTTTAATTTGACGAGGTTATCGAAGTTTGTGTGACCCATTCTTCTGTTCCATAGCCAAACTTTATCTTCCTTCCCTAGACAACACTTTTCATTTCCAATTTTACTTAATACATATATATTGCTTGAAGTTATTACAACTGTTTTAACCAAATTTCCCATACCTTATTTTCTTATCTCGCATTTCTGTGAATCGAGATAATCTTGTGACCTTGGTCACACATTTGACTTACACTTAGAATATTATGTTTCATATCTTTGACTAGTAGAACATTTTCTTCCTTGGTATCCTTATTTCCAATTATGATTGTTCCCTTTCCAATGATTATAGTTGAGTCATCATTTACAAAGGAAATTGATCCATCTATTTCCTTTCTCAATGTTAGAAACCTATCTTCATCACCTGTCATGGGATTTGAGAAACCACTCTCAACATACCAACGACGTTTCTTATGCATAGCTTGTGGAGTGAGTGTGCATTCTTCATTGTTGTATTGATTCTTCTTTCTTATCCATGTTCTATTGTAACATTCATGTATGTGACTATTGTTATTATTTTATGATTCTCCATGAGGGACTCTCATTCTAAAAGTTTTGTCCATGTGTCCAAATTTGTTGCACTTGTAGCATTACACTTCAGTGCTCAATGATTCGAACTTGTTGTAGATTCTTCTTTGTGTTTCACCAGGACTTCTTGGATAACCATTTTGTGTATCACTTTCAAAGTTGTTTTTGTTCCTTCTATTAGCTCTGCAATTTAAAAGCTTATCTCCAAAATTGTTGCATGTATAACATAAACCAAAAAATATAGTTTCAGACTTGGTTGTTGAAGATATTATCAAAGGAACTACTCTTCTGAATTCTTCTTCTTCCTAAGACCAGTTTGTTTTTTACTGTCGTTGATTCTAAAATCTAAATCTTCTCAGTGGACGAGTGTTCCTGTGATCTTCTTTGTAGACTGTCCCTGTGATCTTATTTGGAGGAGTGTCCCTGTGATCTTCTCACCATTTCTGCATAGCTTTTTGGATATGTTTCTTGATTTTTCATTTTGGAGCTTGATCCATATTTTGTCTGATTGTATCCAAGTTTGGACTTGTCCTGATTAGGGATTTGACTACTGATAATGTCATCAAAAAAATTTGAGCTATTATGCATATTTTTGTTTTGAAGATCATTTCTCAATGTGACAATCTTTTCTTCCAAATTTCCAATGATCATGTCTCTTTCTTCTAACTATTATTTGAGTTCTTCTTCAATTATTTTATCTTCTTCTATTTGAACCTTTAATTGCGTGATCATCTTCTCTAGTTCTTGAGTGTCTTATTTCTTGTCTATTTCTGCTTGGAGCTTCTTCTTTTTCTTCTTTTCTCCTTTTATAACTTCTATAGAGATCAATATGTAATATCCCAAAAAATAATCTATTATTGAATTCTATGTGTACTTGGGAATAAATTTCCGTTTTTGGTAAATTTGAATTTGGAAATTATTTGTCATTGATGGAAAATACAATTTTGGAATTTGATTATTGTAATTAATTATTTATAACTGTTGGGAAAGGATTTGATTTTCCTAACTAATTTTTTGATTGTGACACATGTAAAAGACAAATCGTTTTTATATTAAATGCTGGAAGACAAATGAAACAACGAGGTTGAAAATAGTTGACCATGACTCCATGAGTGGGGAACGGATTTGAATTGCCTTAGGGATGATTTTTACAAGTGGAAACTAAGGAAATTGACCACTAGAAGCCCCTGAAAATGAGGGATTTGTAAAGCTGCGAAAATTCCGAGGGAGGGAAGGAAAAACCTAGGAACAAGATGCATGTAAATACAACATATAGAGGAGGGAGGATGTTGCTTAGTATGTTGGAGAAAGAGCACTACTTGTTGTTATGAGGATTGTTTAGTCCGAGACAAGGGAATTTGTCATCTGTAGAAGAGGACTGTAGAAAATGAGGATCATTTCAATTCACCCTTATGGACTCATCGTGAGGCTAGGGGTGACCGAAGAAAGTAAATGGGATATTTTTTTCTATGGTTGGGTGGAACGTGGCTATTCCATTTGTTTCCTAGCATCAGTTTCAGATAATCACATTTACTTGTATTCTGGTTAATATTTTTTTTATTACAATTGTTATAAGTGTGATGGGATTATGTGATGTTAGTGCATATATAAATGATTGACTGGATGTATAATATTCTATTGAATACCATTGTTAGAAGAATGATGAGATCATGTGATGTTATTATATACATAAATGCTTGACTGAATGCACATATATAGATACTCATACGAAAGGAAAGGATTGTGCTATTGTATACTTCTATTGTGATTAAATGTGGTTATACATCCAGTGCACAACTGTGTAGACATAGCTATGTGTTCACACAAAGGAAATGATAGAAATGGGTAGATGTTTTCTATGTGTTATATATATATATATATATATATATATGCATGGGGTTGTCTAGATACATATTGTTTTCATATAAAGAAAAATCCTATCGATTATGGTTTTGCATGAGTGTATAAGGAATTATCTTTGTTCAAATTGTACAAATGATCTAAAAGAACATACATGATATTTAATAATCCATATTTATATTACATCAGGTTTATAAACAATGATTTTCAATTGTATACAAATACATGCTATAGTAGATAACTTAATAATTGAATCTTGTTCAGAATGGTGTTCTATTACAACCTATATATTCAATTAAAAAAAAAATTACAAACAATTTGTTTAGCCAGGAAACCATGGTAAAAATTCATTTCAGTGGAGTACCCTAGGGAAAGGACTCCTTTACTCTTGATAGACAGAATCTAAGATGCTTGTGACTAAGTGCCAAAATCAGAACTCTAATACCTTTCTGAACGAGAGGGAGTTACTTGATTCGCTTCCAACAATTTGTATAAACCTGCAAAGGAGAAACGATAGATTTAGTAAACAGTGCTAGGAAATTTAATAAAAGTAAATAATAAGAAAGTAAGATAATACTTATCTTGAGTGGTTTTAGAAGCATTTTCCACTAGAGTTTGAGAGTTGATCTATCCACAAACCAAAGGGGAAGAGTGGACCCAAGTTTGGTTGATGCGTACCCTCACAAAAAAAACAGGGCCCCATCATTAGCTATTGTAACTGAAATAACACTATGATGCACAAGATTTTAAATTGTAAACTAACCAGGGAAAAATTGTGCACGGGTATATTTATAGCACATAAAGAATTACGATTTATAATAGTAAGTAAATACAACATATAAGTGGTAAATCACCAAGATTCAAGAATATATACGAGTTATAAATCCTATAGTGTAAAAGAACTTATACAAGTTACAAATTTCACCAGTGACCATGAAATTTCACAGAACGCAAATATCCCTAAAGGGAAAAAAATACTTTGCACAGACACAACCTAGGACACGATGCTCCAGACGCCGATTAAAAACACTTCGAATGTAAAGGAAGTCAGTCTGAAAATATCATAGGGGACATCTATGATTTCATTACGGGTATACATTAATTTTTTCATGCACAGAGAATGGTGACTTATGAATTATTATTCTACATCATAGTACGGTTTCATCCACAGTAATATTCCTTTGAAAGGAAAAGACATGTACATGATATGATTTATGAATACTCTTTCACCCTATACATTATGTATTTTATTTACAAATGGATTTTTTTAAACAAAGTGAAATATAATTTAGTTTAGAAGGAAATGAAGACTTCTTATACAGAGGGTTGCTAGACAAAGGGTCACTAGTGCAGGGTATACATATGCCCACACTGCATAAAAACACAGAGGTCAATATATGCAACAGAGAGTTAAAAACAAAATTACCATTACGACCATTCACTGAGGCAAATTTACAAACAAAAGGTTAATTCTTACCCAGTAGATAGTATTGTAGAAAACCGAGATGGAAATATGCAATGCGTGGAGATTTATTTTTAATTTGTGCACATGAAGAAAACTTGGAAGAACAACGAGAAGAGCTATATGAATTTTTTTAAAACACATAAGATATTTACGACTATTTTAACCAAGAGGTATTGAAACTACCTACTCATGTCGACAAGACCCTCAAAGGGTTTTTACAGTATGCTTTCACTTAAGTTCACACAGAGAAGGAGCAAGTCCCACGAAGGAGTAATGTAAAAACAAGAATGTGTAAGAAAATACACACGTTAAATTGTATGCATATGCTCACAAATACCCTTGTCATTTTAAGAGTACCCACTAGTCAACTCGAGAACAAATTTACAAAATATAGAGGTAGGGTGTCTCTCATAGGGTGAGGTTGAAGATTTACGAGGTGACTCCACAAGAACAAATGAAAAACCAATAATATTGAATAATGGCTTGGTATTATAACCTTGCATACCGAAGGAGGTGAAATAATATAGAAAGATAACCAGATATTGATTATAACCAAAAGAGCCTTATAAACCCTATTATAAGAATTGTAAAACCCAAAACAAAAGACCTAGATGAAAACCTTATAGAAGTAGTAATCTAATATAGTGCCAAACTTGGTGTTATGCCTAGGTTACATAATACAAGGGTTACCTTTCATGTGCAGTAAGAGAAACGAAACCACCTAAATCCCTGTCCCTTCATATTGTTATTTAGAAATGGGTTGTCCATTAATGTTGGCCAGATGAATAGGGAAAGGAAAAGTGAAGAGAAAAACCTTCTATGTTCCTGGAACAAATTGTTATAATGATTTTACCTTGGGCCTCGACAGATGATTAAAGTGATAGCTACGCAACAATATCTTTCCATGTGAATCTATGGAGGTGGCAGGGTTATGTTGGGCACGATGGACGAGTGACAGTTTCATGGAGGTACATTTTCAAATTGGCATTAATAGTTTATTTAGCTTCTTAAGTGTTGATTGACATCCTCTTTAATGATTCTTCATACCAATTTATTGTTGAGTTGGGATTCTAGTCAGTTAGGGATACAACTATGTATAATGGTCACTTCTGACTCTTTTAGTTAAGGATGTTTCCCATCTAGTTACGACTTGTTAAACAAACACAAGACTAGTGACTGATATCGTTGGGAGACTTCTAATGGCAACAAACGATAATGATATTTCTAGCCATGTCATAATAATAGTCTGAGTATTAAACACTTGTACTTTACAAGAAATAGGTTATCGTTATTTATGTTAATAGTGATGTTATTCCATAGGTAAGATTGTGACATGTATGTTAAACGAAACACTTATGCTATGGATCAATTTATGTATAGAATCCCTATACCGTATAGTATAGTCTATTAACATAAATATGAAGGCATCATTAGAATGGGACTATGATAGTTTATGTACTAAAATATTTATACTTATACTTTGGACATGAATAATGTCAATAATGAGACTTATATGATAGTGCATAGTAAAATAGGTGAATGTGTATCATAATGGATAAACATTAAGGTTTATGGGTAGACTATGGAATAGGCAATAATCCTTAATTAATACGCAATGTGATTTTTGTATAGTATAATGCAATTTTAGATATATAGTTATTCTACAGGCTAAAACAATTGAATCAAGTAAAAGGATAAGTGTATGCTTTCAAAAATCAGTAGCAATGGAAAAACTACTATACATATATTTAAGCGATGTTTGAAACAAATATTTAAGATCAAAGAGATTTAATTTTCGTGATAAAATAAAATTATTTGGTAAATTTGGGGTACGTTACACAAGAGTTCTTCTAAGTGGTAATTTTTTTCCTCTTCATATTCTTGTTTGGTGTCTTGTTTATCAGAATCTTCTATTTCCATGAATAGAACTCTTTATGTCTCACTTTCACTCACTTCATCTTCATCTGATTAGGAGTTTTCTTCTTTGGAGGAAAGACTCTTCTTGAAGACTTTATTTTTGGTTATTTTTCCTTGATATGATTGTTTTATATTTGAATCATCTTCATCATTTATTTTATTTTTGTTATGAGTACATTTGTTAGAAAAATGACCAATACCATCACAATTAAAACAAATCAATGGAAGCTTACCTTTATATCTGTCTTCGGTTCCATTTTTCAATCTTCTCAAAAAGTTGGCCACTTCTTCATTGTCTTCTGAGATGTGACTCTTGTTGATATATTATATTTATTTTTGCTTTACCTTTTCCTTTGATCTTTTGGATGCTCCCAATGTTGGTCTTTTATACCCGGATTTTCTTGTTCAGTTCTCATTTCATACGCTATGAATATTCCATGTAGTTCATCCATGCTTATTGAGTCTAGATCTTCTCTTTCTTCTAATGATGAAACATTATGATAAAATATCATTGGACGAGATCTTAGTACCTTTTGAACAATTATAGATTCTTCAATTCCTTATCCCAATCCTATGATTGCATTTATTGTTTCATCAACTCGTAAAAAGTAAGATGCAATATTCTCATCTTCCTTCATCTTCAGTTGTTCGAATTGAACTCTCTAAGTTTCAAGGTTTGTTGCTTTGAATTTTGAATCTCCTTCATAAATATTTTGAAGTTTGTCCCAAATCTCTTCAACGAAGATACAATGTATAAATTTTGGTATATGCCGAATAAAAAATATCATTCATATGTGAATTTGTAGCTTTACAATTATTTAGACTGAGTTTCTTTCCATTGTCATTTGTTGGTGGAACTATTGGGTTTTTGTATCCATCTACAACTCATTGCAAAACTTCAAATCCCTGTTCTTGAACATATCTTTTCATCCTTCTTCTCTAGAATGCATACTTTTGTCAATCAAAATGTGTTATTCCATTTCTATACATTTTTTTTCTCTCCATGATATACCTTTCAATGGTTAAACTGATTTCTGAGGGAACATGCTCTAATACCTGTTGTTCTGAGGGAACGTGCTCTAATACCTGTTGTTGGATTACTGAGAGGGGAGGTGATTCAGTAGTAGATATTTTTAATCCTTTTAACCATAATATGAAAGTGTTATTTATCTTTATTATCAATATAGAATTATCATGCAATAAATGAAGAGTAAATAAACCATGGGCAAATGAATAATCATACACATACACATTAAACCAATCATTTTTACATGGAACCCAATATGGGGGAAAACCATAAAAAAAAATTCTTATCTGTATTTAAGAATTACATTCATTGGAAGAATCAAATTTTTTTTTTTCTAGTTACAACTGGAAGGCGACCCAACCCCCTAATTTTAGGCTACAACCTGAAGGAAGCTCCAACTCCCCAATTCTCTAGGTACAACCAGAAGGAGGCTACAACCCCTTATGTTCTACGGCTACAACTCGAACGTGGATACAACCACCTATCCTTTCCCCATCGAATCTCCCTAAAATATAAGTGCCAAGTGTACAAACTAAATATGTCATTTTTACAACCCGTTATGTCAAATTTGTCACTGAGAAACCTTTCACTGTATACTAACCAACCAATCCGATATGATCACATATACCTCAAATACTATACCACAAGTTTGTACCTCAAATTATGTGCTAGAACCTCACTCTTATACAACCTCTATATGTACCAATAACTTTTTTCTTCTTCTACCATTCTTCTTCCGTGGTTTTGCTACCATGAACACGCTGTCCTCATTTTCTAGTCGTGATTTTTCTTTCACACTTTTTTTTGCCATAGTTTTTCTACTATGATTTGTATGCCACATTTTTTTTTTCTGCAGATTTTCCACCAAGATTTTTATGCCACACTTTTCATGTCGCGATTTTTTTGCTGCACTTATTCTGCCACACTTTTCGTGCCGTATTTTTTTTGCCTCACTTTTTCTTCTGCAGTTTTTCTACCGCGATTTGTCTGCTGCTCTTTTTCTACCACAATTTTCTTGTCGTGATTATTCTGCCTCACTTTTTCTGTTGCACTTTTCTTTATCAATAATACCTTCCCAAATAACCTTTCACAAAATAGATATTCAATGATATTCAATGGGTGCTAATAAGAGAGCCTTTCTCTCTTATTTATACTTTTGTATAACTTCCTCAAGGGGTTACCTTCTAACCAACTTAACCCACTTTCCTTCTTTTAGGGATAACCCACTTTTAACCACTTGTCTACTTATAACTTACTTTGCTACAAACAATAAATTCTCCACTTCTAGTTGCAACTAAATTATTTTTAATTATTTTCTTATTGCAACAACTTAACCCATGACTAAATCCTAGTTTCGCCCACTTGACTAGTCAACTTCTTCTAGTAGCTTCTAGAATTAATTTGACTTTTTTGACCTTATAAATAACACATGAGGGTTCGCCACTTCAAGAGGCCATAACTCTCTAACCATGAGGAGTTATGTGATGTTATGCATATCATCATAAATGACATCACATGTACTATCCATATAGAATAGTCTTACCTACAAATATATCAAAATTCATACCATTATACATCAATCAATTTGAATTCCCTTTATCATATTGTTGGGACCACCAAAATTTTCTACCGGACATGCTTCAAGGGTTGAAATCAATGCCAACCAACCCAATTAATAAACATTAGTCAACAATGTCACCTACATTGCGACATCAAACCCTTCATAGATGAGGTATTGTGTGGTGTTTCCCCCCTTGAAGTTTTTTATGTTTTTTTAGGACAACCATATATGTGGAAATCATTTTGTTTATGAATCTAGGTATGTAGTGTCATTATTAATTTCAGAGATCAAATCTATAGGTTACCTGAGGTATTCCCAAAGGTTGCAGTCTATTTCATCTCCACGAAGCAGTGTAGAAAGGTGGTCTCTCAGATTGGGAGCTTTTCCATCTTTATGGTTCGAACAAAACGTGAACGAAAGGTCACTGCAACCATCAAAACCTCTGCACGGTCTCTCTCTACACAACAACGTGAGGTAAAGAAATCAATTGATATGACACCCAATGCTCCTCTATTTAACATCCCCGTGTACATGCATTTTCTTATGGAGAAAGAAGAAATAAAATGACATGTCCAACAACTAATTATGAAGGGCCACAGCATACGAAGCTCCTCACCTTGCATGATCCTAATTTCTCTCGTACAGAATAAGGACAAGACATGATGACCTTTTATTGATTACATATCCCTCAGAAATATCGTATTCAAGAACCGATACCCAATTCTTAGGATTGATGATATTCTTGATCAAATCAAGGGAGGCACATTTTTCAGTAAGATTTATCTAAAGTCGGGATACCACGAGGTGTATATTGAACAAACTAATGTGTGTATGATGACCTTCAAATCTAAAGAAGGCCTCTTTGAGTGGTTTTTCATGCCTTTTGGATTGACCAATGCCCTAGCCACATTCATGCAGATGATGGATGATATATTACAACAATTGACAAACTCCTTTGTGGTTTTATATTTGGATGACATCCTCATCTTAAATAAAACCTGGGAGGAACATTTGGATAATATTAAATGTTAAGAACCAAATATCAATATAGCATAGAAAAACCTCAGAATAAGTACTGAACGCCTTGAAAAAGAGAGAAATTCAGATAATAAGCCTCTTCGAGGGGGAAAACTCCTTATGCTCACATAAATGTCAAATTCCAAGATGACTCCAAATGAAAATGTCTCCTTGGTATATATAGGAGACTAGGAGGTATAATTACATCTAATGGACTAAATCCGACATAAATAAAATAGCATTACTAATGTAATATGCCCCAAATAAGGGGTAATGAGCCACTATTTAGGGATTAACATGCCCCTCCCCTTGAGACAAGTGTTGTCCGCAACACTTGAGTAACTCTGGAT